>QANT01004867.1:0-20344 GCA_003254885.1 Purshia tridentata | reverse complement strand
AAAATATGGTAATTTTGAATAAAACTTTATCATATATTTATTTAACATATTATCTATAACATTGATAAAAAAAAAGATTTCATATGATATAAGATGAGTTTAATGCATGCTGGAGGTAAATCTATTAAAAAAATGATTCACTAATTAATAATTACATAAATAACATCTCATTTTTATTTATACTACAATATTGTATCATGAATTACATAAGTATTTAAAACCACATAGAGTTTATAGGAGTTTCAAACTCTTAACTGTTTTTAGTATCATCATATCCAGAATGAGTGTACCGTAAAGAATAATCACCTCAAAATACTTCTCCAGCATAATTTTACATAAAATTACCAATATGCCAACCATATGAATCATGAACTTGTTGTGGTGGAATTTGCCCATAACCATACTTATTTGAAGAGTTTGCCTCTTGTTGTACCCATGATTAATTATCAAACTCAATCGAGTAAAGCATATATGGTGAGTAGAAGATTAGAGAGTTTTTCACATAATTGTATTATTATTTTCTACCATAATAGAGCCAAAAGTGGTGGATAATGATCCTCTTCTTGTCGTAGCAAACTCCTATGACCTCTGAGTGTTGGAAAATTTTTTAAATGTTTTTCCATTTTTTTTATTTAAAAACATTTTAGGTATTTATTTGAAAAATAAAAAGTTTTATGGTAAATTATAAATTATTATTTTAAATTAGGCATGACTCAAAAGTTGATTTTTTGTTAATTGGACCCTTGGTTTTGAATTTAGACTCGTTGGACAGGTCTTGAATCTATGAGCTCGTAGATGTAAACTGTACATTAAGTGGAGGTACGGTTTAAAAGTTACAGGCGTTCAAAGTGAGGGGAAAGTTTGTTAATTTTGAAAATTTCAACAAAACTTATTAGTTTAGTGTTAAAATCTCTATACTCCAAAAAAATAGAAATTTCACCGAAATTTTTGAAATTTTACTCCTTAATTTAAATAATGCTTCAATTATTTATATTGCAATTCCTCCATGATATGCACAACTTGAACGAATATTTAAATCTCTATACTCCAAAAAAATAGAAATTTCACCAAAATTTTCGAAATTTTACTCCTTAGTTTAAATAACGCTTCGATTATTTATATTGCAATTCCTCCATGATATGCACAACTTGAACGAATATTAATAAACTACCATTGTGTGATGTGGGTAGTCCATTTAAATTCTACTCCAAGATTGATCTCGTGTTGCGTATTACACATCATATGCACATATATGATTTCATAATTCTACTCCATGATATGCTTTTCAATATCTCTTTCCTACCAATTGTTAATTAACTTTAATTTCATTTTCAGTTTATAAATATAAGTGAATCGTGATTAATATTTTTTCTTAATATATATAATTACATGTTTGATCCACTTATTATTTCATAATTCTCGTGTTGAGTGTTGGTCCACAAATTTTTTGAAATGTCAAGTAAGTTCATGAATTACCTTACTCCATTTTTGTCAAAATACTCCAAACAAACCTCAATTTTGGTCATGTCAAGCATGTTGAAATGCAAAAGGGAGAGAAGGGGCCATGAAATCATCGATTTGCCAGGTACGCTCCACGTGACAAAACTTAACATCTATTTGTGGTATTTTGACGGGATGAATTAATGTGGTAAATGTCAATTAATTTGTGGACTTATTTGGCACTTGAAAAAATTCTTGGACCAACACGAGAATTATGAAATAATAAATAGATCGAATGTGTAATTATCTCATATATATATATATTATTCGTGGAACTCATATAAATTTAAAATGTTAGTTAAATTTAAAAAAATTAGTGGATCAAATCGAGATAAAATGAACAATAAGTGGACTAAATTGAAGGAAAATTCAGGTTGGTATATACTTATCATTTTTTTAGTTTTGGAGTTTTAAAATGAGATTTTGATTTCTAAGTCGATTTGTTGTTATTGGTGTTGTTGTTTGATCAATTGAGAGACTTTAAACATGTTTATAGATGTCAAAGAAATTGATTTAAAATGTTGAATTTAAAGGAAATTGAAGTTGAAAAAATTTCAAAATTCTAAAAATTTGTATAAAATGGGACAATTTTGGGTAACCTACTTTTGTGACAATTTATTTCGAGTTTTATAACTTTATTTTAAATTTTTTTATATGGTTATAAGAAAGAGATTCGTAGTTTCAAAACTAATATAAAATTTATTAAATTTACCGAAGATTTAATAGGTTAAAAGTTAAGTAAAAAAATAAGAAGAAAAAATAAAAAAAGAATGACAGGATGGACCATTTTATCCCTCCCTTTAACATTTATTTATGAAATTCTGACGGAAGGAATTAAAATGGTAAATATTAGTTTAGTCCAAGTGAATAATAAACAAATTGGTAATTTCCTCTTTTTTTAATTTCTAAAAAATTAGAGAGTGAAAATGTCAACCGAAAGGGAAAATAAGGAAGGCAGAAACGAAGACGACTGAGCCTTTTCTGGGTTTGGGGTTTATTATGCACTCACAACTCACACTCGCCCGCTCCTCTAATACAAATTTTTTTTTTTTTTTTGGGCGTNTTTTTTTTTTTTTTGGGAGTACCATGCTCTTTCACTCTTTGCTTACCCCAAAACTGAGAAACCCTAAATCACAGACTCTGAAAATCGAAACGACAATGGTACTTAATTTCCAATCAGAAAATTGAGGCTTCAAGAAACCAGGTGAGAGTTTACTTTTATTTTTTCTGGTTTCTTTGCTTCGTTTGATCCCTTTGGTTCTTTGAATAAATGACCAATTGAAAACGTTTTGTTTGTTTTTTTTTTTGGGAACATTTTGTGAAAAAGAAAATTGTTTTAGGATTATGTTTGATGGGGAAGATACAATATATGTGTGTATTTGTCTTAGTTTTGGATAAAAAGAGAAAAGAGGGTACTTTGTTGTGCGGTTATAAAATGGTACGCAGTAGTTTAACTAAAAAGTAAAGAATCACACTGAATGTCCTTTTTTCTTTCTTTGTTATTGTAATTCTTAATGAAATAACAAATGGGTTTGGCAATTCTAGGATCATAATAGGATATGCAATGCAATGTGACACCTCAAATCGATCTCAAAATCACGTTATTATAATATCATGCTATTGAAATACTACATTGGCAAGAATTCTTAATAAACACGTAAAAGTAACCTAGCATTGGAGTGGGCAATATGAAGTATTGGGATTCTTATTCCTGAAAGTCTGGTTATTTGCAGCGGGTTTAGCTCTTTCTTATTCCATCAAGTGTTCCTGACCACAATATTGGTGAACAGCCACTTACTCCTTGGATTGTTCATCTGGGTAATCCTCTTATTTTTGTTTATATTGTTTTTAATATAAGAATCAGCTTTAGTTCATCAATGGTTTATGAAATTAATCAGCTCATTTTAACATTGCTTTAGCTGGAATAAGCATGAGGAACGGTTTCTACTCAGCTCAGAAGGAATGATATTGTTGTTCATATCATTCAGAAAACCGTCATGGACACTGCAGTGGTGGTAGATGCTGAAGGAGAAAACAGGGAACATCATGTATTAGAAAACGCTGATGATAGAGGTGAAAAGCAAAACATAGATGAAATTTTTGCAGGGAGAGAAATAATTATCGAGGCTGATGATGGGAATACTAAACCACATGTGGGAATGGAATTCGAATCAGAGGATGCTGCCAAGACTCTCTATGATGCATATGCCAGGCATGCTGGTTTTAGCACCCATGTTGGACAGTTTAGTCGTACTAAGCCTGATGGACCAATTGTGAGATGGGACTTTGCATGTTCGAGAGAGGTATTCAAAAGAAAGAATATAGAAAGCTGCAATGCCATGCTACGCGTAGAGAAAAAAGATGCAAACAGTTGGGTTGTGACAAAGTTTGTTGAGGACCACAACCATTCTATGGTAAATCCTAGTAAAGTCCATTACCTTCGACCTCGTAGACACTTTGCTGGTGCTACAAAGAATGCAGCTGAGACTTTGGATGCTACTACTGATGTTTATGTTTCTATGGATGCTAGTCATGTCTCTTATGAACCAAATCGTGGAGGTAGGAGTGTCTCCCCAGCAGAACCAAATCGCCCAGCAAGGAATATTGGGCCTAATAACTATATAAGGCCTTCTAGCCGAAAGAGAACACTTGGAAGAGATGCTCAAAATCTTCTAAACTATTTCAAAAAGATGCAGGCTGAAAACCCTGGCTTCTATTATGCTATACAGCTTGATGATGAAAACCGCATGACTAATGTTTTTTGGACTGATGCGAGATCGAGGACAGCTTATAACTACTTTGGTGATGCTGTAATTTTTGATACAATGTATCGACCAAATCAGTACCAGGTCCCTTTTGCTCCTTTCACTGGTGTAAACCATCATGGTCAGATGGTATTGTTTGGTTGTGCATTACTTCTAGATGAGTCTGAGTCTTCCTTTACTTGGTTGTTTAAGACATGGCTTTCTGCTATGAATGATCGACCTCCTGTTTCCATAACTACAGACCAAGACAGAGCCATACAATTAGCGGTTGCTCAGGTGTTTCCAGAAACACGCCACTGCATATGCAAGTGGCATATTTTAAGAGAAGGCCAAGAAAGACTTGCTCATATATATCTTGCTCATCCTTCCTTCTATGGAGAGCTATATAGCTGCATCAACTTCTCAGAAACAATTGAGGATTTTGAATCATCCTGGGCATCCCTTCTTGATAGATATGATCTTCGGAGAAATGACTGGCTCCAGGCAGTGTATAATGCTCGAAAGCAGTGGGCTCCAGTTTATTTTCGTGGCACTTTCTTTGCTGCAATTTCCTCAAACCTAGGGGTTAGTTCTTTTTTTGATGGCTATGTGAATCAACAGACGAGTATACCACTGTTTTTTAAGCAGTATGAGAGGGCCCTAGAGCATTCATTAGAAAAAGAAATAGAATCAGATTATGATACAATTTGCACCACACCAGTATTGAAGACACCATCACCAATGGAACAACAGGCAGCTAACCTGTATACAAAAAAAGTTTTCGCTAAGTTTCAAGAGGAATTAGTTGAAACTTTTGTGTATACTGCAAATAAGATTGAGGGTGATGGGCTAGTCAGTAAATTCAGAGTTGCAAAATATGAACATGATGACAAGGCGTATATAGTCACATTAAATCTCTCAGAGATGAAAGCAAGCTGCAGCTGTCAGATGTTTGAATATTCCGGCATCCTCTGTAGACATATTTTGACTGTATTCACTGTAACAAATGTTCTTACTCTTCCATCACATTACATATTGAAGCGATGGACGATGAATTCCAGATATGGGGTTGGACTAGAAGAACAGAGTTCAGATCCGCAAGATATTCAGACACTCGCAGTGCGCTTTAACAATTTATGTCGGGAAGCCATTAGATATGCGGAGGAAGGGGCAGTTGCTATAGAGACTTACAATGCAGCAATGAGTGCTCTACGAGAGGGTGGGAAAAATATTGCTGCTGTGAAGAAAAATGTTGCTAGAGTCACACCTCCTAGCTCTCAAGGTAGTGGAAATATTCAGGAAGACAATATGAAGAAAACCCCATCGCCGCTTGGCGAAATGGCCCCCTCGTTCTGGCCTTGGCAAGATGCATTGCCACATCGCTTTAATCTTAATGATGCAGGAGTTCCAGTTGCTGATTTGAACCAGCCCAGCATGGCCCCTGTCTCTATTCACCCGGATGGTGGCCATCCTGATAGCACTGTATGTTTATTGGAGGGTTTATAGTTGGTGCTTCTATTATACCTTTTTTGGCCATGTGTTTCCGTTATACCTGAGATCTAGAGAGTTCTAATTTAGAATAAATTCTCTAAAGATATGGTGTTGACTCATTCAAATTTCTATTATTGATGTAGGTGGTTCTTACTTGCTTCAAGTCCATGACATGGGTCATAGAAAATAAGAATTCAACATCAGCTGGCAAAGTTGCTGTTATCAACTTGAAGGTATGAATGCCTTTCTGCATATGTGATGAGATTTTCTAACTTCACTATCACGTATCTTGTTTCAGTGTGCTTTACTTTTACTTATGGATATCTTCTCAGTATAATATTTTTAAACTCATGATGCAACTTTATTTTGGAAATGATTTCTAATCTTTTGAAAGCCTGTTAAATATTCATGCAGTTTCCATTGACCCCTTTAAGGACAAAACAATGATTATTTCTTGCTGTACATTTTTAAATATTTACTCATGCATAATTGCTGAATTTGGACCACCAGCATCCATATGACTTTAATAAGTGTGTGTGCTTGTGCGTTGGGTGGGGGGGCTATCCCCTGTCATTTAGACTGTAATATGGTGATAGGTTGCTTGTCTTTCTGCTTTAATTTTCTTTTACATCTATTGTAGCTGCAAGATTATGGAAAGAACCCTGCAGGAGAATCAGAGGTACAATTTAGGCTAACAAGGGTTACACTGGAGCCTATGCTAAGATCTATGGCCTATATCAGTCAGCAGCTCTCTGCACCGGCCAACAGAGTTGCTGTCATCAATTTGAAGGTATGCAAACTCGAATTTTCAGCTCTTTTCCATTGTTTTTTATTTTTAGAAGTTCAGTGTTTTGAGACTTTTCACATCCGTTTCCCTTTTTTAGGTAATTACAATTTAATTTCTGGGGTTTACCCTAATTTTGCAATTAGATTTAGCATCAAAGCTCGACTTGTACAGAAAGTTGTCTGGTATTCAGAGAATTTGCCTGTCTACGGTCGATATAGGTCGATAAGTGAATTTGGAACAGAAGGTTTATAGATTGATAGGCCAGTTTAAGGGTTATGGTTGCAAAGGGAAATATTGAGTATCCTGCCAAAGAATTAAAGGAAATTCTATTCATACCTCCCTATTTGCTCAGTATACTCCCATTAATTAAATACATGAAAGGACAAGTTCACCCTCAACACAAAATGACCATTAAGGACAATTTTTATTTTAAAAGAACATAACAATTTACTCTTCATGCCCCATAAATCCTGCACCATTTACCCACAAACTCCATACTCATCCATCTTCTTTAACTCACTCATCACCTTCTCAATTTTAAACTAAGTAAACCCTAAACCCAATTTGTAGCTCACAAGCTCACATAGATCCATGCAAATTGCTTTTGATAAATGGATGCTCAATTCGTCATTTGGGGATCTCAAAATGAGGACTGGTTGGCAATTTTTGAATTCTAGTGAAGGTTTTTTTGTATTTTTTTGGAGTTCCTAATCATATTTTGTTCAATAGACTAGTACTGAACAATTTATTAATTGTCAGTTGCTGGCTACCGAAAAAACTTGAAATGCCCCATGGTATACTATCGATATCGAATGGAATTTCACTAATATTAAAATGAACTGTTCAATGGTATACCACCAAACATGTAAAGTTTGTTTAATAGCCATCTACCAGACATTAATAAAACATTCGTTACTGTTCTACCGGACAAAATGAGAATAGTAATTTGAAATTTGAAAAGCACCACCACTAGACAAATCACTATAAAAAATAAAAATAAAACACCAAAATAAGCATGAAAAACACATATGGATTAAAATTAAGCATTTGTTAGGCCCTGTTTGGGGTTGTAGTTGGATAGCTAAAAGCAGTTGTGGACGACAATTGTCAACCACTCACAGTATTTTGACCGATGCTACTTGTATCGTGGGTTGAGTTGTTGCGTATAGTGGATTGGATTGGTGGCTGTCCAGGTTAGAGGTCTGGTTTTTGGAAGAGATGGCTGGATCATATGGGTTGTGTGGTTTGAGTTAGTGCTCAGGGGAATATGTTAATGTGATTTGTTATTTCTTAGAGAAATCTAATGGGGGAGAATGATAGGAAGCATAAAAGCCTTCAACAATTTCATCCAAGAGACAAACATGCGGATTCAACTCTACTTAATGCTGAATATACTTGGTCAAACATGAGAGAAGATGCAGTGTGCTGCAGATTAAATAGGCTCTTATTTTCTGAAGGATGTGAGTATGCAATTGTTGATCCTGTTTTACAAGAGATTATACAGCTGCCATACGGGTCTTAATTGGAGTCCGATTAGTGAAACTGAAGCATAATGGTTAGAGTGGTGTTTTGAGGAGGAGGAAGTTAGAAGAGCTGTATTTGTTTGCAGTAAGGATATCAGAGGGCCCAGACGGGTTTTCTTTAGCACTATTTCAAAGATGCTTGGAGATTGAAGGGAGAAATTTTGAAAGTTATGGAATAATACAATTGAAATGGAACCATTAATGTAGTAACAAACGAACATATATTTGCTTGATTTCGAAGAAATAGTCCTTGAGAGTTGGTGACTTTAGACCCATGAACCTGGTGACAAGTATATAGAAAATCACTGTTTAGATTATGTCTTTGGGCAGATCTTGAAGGCAAAGGTTCCTCCAAAAGATAAGGTTTTGACATGGATATTGGCTTATGGGAGTTTAAATACATGTGATCAAGTTGAATATAGGAGGCCATATGTTATTCCCCACAATGATGTATTTTGTGCATGGAGAGAAAAGTGTTGACCATGTTTTCCTGCAATGTCCAGTTGCTTTGGAGTTGTTGTGGAGGCTGATATAAGTTGGGTGATTTCAAGGGGTTTCCTATGCTTTGCTTTGTGAGAAGAGCAGAATGCTGGGCAGGAAAAAGAAATCAAGAACTCTGGGTTGTCCCTGTGGGTATCAGTGGCTTCAGAATTTAAGGGGTTGTCATTCTCTGCTATTATGTTAGACTGGAAAGCTGCATTGAGTTAATGCCTTAGCTAGATGTTTTGTTTTTCTCTGAGATGCTGTGTTGTTTTTGTTTTGTATTTTTATAGTTTGTACAACTTTGTATCAAGCTTCAATGTCTTGCAGCGGATTCCTTGTCCACTATTTTGTATTTTATTTTTCTATAATTAATAAAATTTTCTTGTTTCCTTTTTGAAAAAAAAAATGCAGCATTAGGCAGATAGCTGAACTCTTAGGCCTTTATTATCACAAGCAATTGTTTCCCATGAACAATAATCCATGTTAGTAGGATTACCTATGTGGGCAGTTTAGCATTCCAAATCATCTTGGATGGATTGGAAAAAGGAATGACAATAGTGGATTGTCAATTAAATGGTTAAAGTAGGATTTACATGAATAGTTACTTGAGGATTCAAGTTGCCAAGATCTTCCATCTACTTTGGATGGGCATAAAGTGACATTTTCGGTCAAAGACAAAAGAGAAGAGAACTGATTGGCTTCAAAGTAGTATAAGTTTCTCTAGAAATTGAAACCCCAATCCAAAGAAAAGGAAGTAGGATGCAACAAACTGGCTATGGATGCATTGTGACTACATCTTTGTTTTCACCATTGTTCTATCATATTTATTTGACTTTGTTTATTTATAATACTGGTCATTCATGTGAAATCCTCTATTTGTTTACCCTTATTCTGAATGAGCAATTTTCCATTTTTATCACATCATTGCATTGTAATTTTTTTTTCAGAAGATTTTTTACTGTTTCTGCATCAGCTATGCTGTGTTCTCACTGCATTGTTCTGAAGAAGCCACGTTTTTTTTTTTCATAAATTTTGGAGTGAAGTAGGAGCCTTATTAAGCTTGAACAAAAGGATGCTTGGAAACTAGAAGAGCAAGAAATACAGGCTATGCTTTTTCAAACATAAAAATGTTATGTGTTTAACAGTTATTTTATTTCTCCCTGGCCGCCAATAAAAACAGTTATTTTATATCTAAACTAATCCAATTTTATATGAACTATTCATTTTTTTTCTCCTTAAATCCGTCAACATCAATTTCAAGTGTCCAATTGTATATCTACATTATTGTGGATTCTCAGCTTCAAGATACAAAGACAACTTCTGGAGAAACGGAGGTCAAGTTTCAAGTGTCCAGAGATACACTGGGTTCCATGTTGAGGTCAATGGCTTATATCCGTGAGCAGCTATGACATATGTAAGCATACTATTCACAGTACTATTTTGATTATTGTACATTGTCATGATTGAATGAATTACGTGGACGCATTCTAATTCCCTTTCTTCTGAGGTTCCATTCTATTCTCTTGCTGTCAGATGACTGAACTGAGTCTCCTATATTGTTGCATGTTAATTGGTAGAATACTTATTGGGTTAGCGAACTTGATTGGTCCCATGGCCTTTTTGAAAAAAAGAAAAAAGAGAAAAGGAAACACACACTAAATGATCAAAGAAGGAGAAATATACAATTAAAATGGACAACAAATCCATCAAATCCAAGATACACCATCAAACTGAAAACCCAAATCACATTCAAGTCTGTACTTCCCCATATCAAGATTAATTCCAATAAAAAGTATTTCTCTAAAGTCATTTGACAGAGGTGCCTAGTGAGAAGCTAAGAACCTAGTCCTATCCCAAAGTAAAATCACTTACTCTTGTCGTCAAAAAGCAGATTGTTTCTTTCGAACCCACAATCCACAAAAAAGCCATTTGTTGAGAGTATATCCCACATTGGGGATGTTTAGTGTTGCATTGCAATATATTATAATGTCATGGGCCTCTGCACTCTTTGCCAATTAGTATTGGGTTTGATGCTCTAACTTCGATATTGTCTTGGAGCAGACAATCCACATGTTAGGCTTAGTGTTGGGCCACACATGCTCCACTTTACCTAATATAAGGTGTCCATATGTTTGGCTCAAGTCAAACCACACATGAGGGGGCGTGCAGAGGATATCCGACATTGGAAATGTTAAGTGTTACATAACAATATATAATGTTCTGGACTTCTCCACAAATATATAATGTGCCCTAAGGTTTTTGCGGTATGCGTAGTTTTGAACTAGACAAAGCACAGAGCACATTTAACATATCTGTTTCTGTGGGTTGCACCTAAAGTTCATTTTATACACTCGAGCACAATTTCTCTTGTTTAGTTTAGTTATGGTCACAGTGGTTGAATGAGAGTTGAATGGTGGCTGTTACTTGGGGAGAAATTTCAGCCATTGTAATTCAGGCTCTCTTTAGGTTTGTTAGCTGTTTGTTCTGTTTTGTTTTATGTTTATATATAGTAAATGATAAATTCATATATATAAGAGAAAAAATAGTACGATCAAATGTCGATCTGCAGTCCACTAAAGAAACTTTCCTCAACCTACAAAATCAAGAACATAAAAGCTGGCAAGCAAAGAAAGACAGCCTATAAACACAAGAAGAGTGAAACTGGCTGTCTGCATAAACAGTATAATTTTAACCTCTCTTAATACTTTTACTAAGCATACAATGGTTTATCATAGATACATGTGTCTTTGAACTGATCAAGCATAAACTAAGCATTTCAAACACCTAATGTTAATCTATCTCATACTTAAAATTTCAAATACCTAAAGCTAGTCTCTCTCTGTTGGTGTAGAATGAAAGCAATGTTCATCTTTCTTTCCATTGCTCTAGTACTTTCTTAAAGCCTTGGCACAAATTGTTCTTGGAAGCTAATTTGTTGTTGGTGATTTTCAAATCAGCACATCTATGCTTGTTGACGACCATTACGCTTTTGGAGTGGGATAAAGCAAAGTTCGTAGTGGGTAAATTGTGGGTAACGTAGTTGGAACAAAATAAGAGGACTTGGAAAATCATGGGGGGAAAAAGTGGAGGGTTTGTGGCCTAGAGTTTGCTTTTGGGAATCATTAGGGGCTTCAATTTTCTCCAAATTTCCGGATAAACAATTCTTTTTATTCATGCAGACTGGAGGCAATGATCTCTTACAGCCAAAACCTTGTGACAATCACATTAGAGACGATCTTCATTGGTTATGCACGGACTGCATAAATAATATACAACACTTTACATTCAACTATAAACAAAGTTTTTTCCTATTAGGTCTTGTGTGAATTCCTCAAGATCAAGGATTTGAATAATATGGGTAAATATGGCTATCTAGTATCACAGGGAGATTATCACAACCTTGTCTCTTGCATGGATGAAAATCTCTGCGACATAGCCTATATAACCGTCGAGATATTTGCAATTTCAACCAACGATATTTAAATGGGCTGTGAACTATTTCTCTGATATTTGTATATGTTGGAAAAATATCGGTATAATAGCAGAATATTGGTATTTGTTGGCAGAATTAAATAGGAATCTTCAAAATTAGGGAAGAAAAAGAGGAAGAGGATGAAATCAAACCAATCCTGCGCTAATTAGAACAAAACTCATCCACTAATCCTAATTAATCAACAATCAACCAAAAAAAGAACAAATTCTGGCTCAACTTTCTTTACACTGTTATCCACCGAAATCGATATATTTGTAAATAAATTTTGAGTAACGATATTTATGGAATTTTCGATATTTTCATCCTTGGTGTCTTGTAGCTTCCTTGCAACTCTGTGATTCTGAAATTTTCTGAATTTGAATAGGGCGTTTGAAATTTCAAAGGCTTGTAGTAGTCTCAGTCACTTGCTCTCTTTGGGTGGCCGACTGGGAAGGCTGACCCAGAAGGGAAAGATGAGTTTATCTGAAAAGCCAACTTTCCCAAGAACTTAATTCTAATTCACAGCCCAATTATGTGAGAAGAAAGGTTGGTTGGTGTTACAGCCTACCTAGACTTCTAGATTTATGGTCATGACTACCTTTGAGCCTAAACACTCAACAACCTATGACTCAAAAGTAAATGTCTTCGTGCTTCTCCATCCCCTCGAGGTTTTACAGTCCAAATCATCTGGATACTGTCATGTCTGCAAGACTGCACTAGGTGACCTAGACAGGAATTTACCAATCCCAATGTTTACATAATTTCCTTCTTATTATTCTCATGTGTATGCTTACTGGTGTTATGTAGTAAAATAAACTCTATAATAGAGTTGTTCTTTTTGAGTATTATATAAATGGCTCTGTTCTTTTTGTGTGTTATATAAGATAAATGTACTTCCAGAATGAAGTTATGATTGGTGAGGATATTAATATTATGTCATGATTCTATGTTGAACACAGAGAGCGTGATGCTGATGTGAAGTATATAGAAACAAGAGTATTCATCTGCTAGAAGTTACCTTGGCAATCCCTGTATAAAAGGCAATGACGATAGAGCAGTGAAGATCTGTTAATTTGGTTTAGTCGTAGTTAGGTATTATATTCCTTGGACCACATCTAGTTTAGTTTTAGCAAGTATATACATTGTTTCCATGTAACCATGCTTTGAATACTTATCTGTACATGTTAATTGTGAATTCCAGATGCAATGAGCTTTGCATATATTTTTGTATCTGAAGTGTCGGACTCTAGATGTTCTATGATTTGAATCCTAGGATGAGATGCAGAGAGAATACGGAAGGAGAGATGGGGTTACTGTGTATGTGCCAAAATGTAGCGCTACGTTTCGTCTATTTATGTTTTTGCATTCTATCCGCTTTTTCTTTTTGTAGGAGAGAAGCTTCCTTGAATCCTAATAATAATTGAATTTAATAGTACGGTCGTTCTAATTCATAGTAGAAGGTGTAACATTTTATTGATGTATAAAGTGGAGATCTTCGAGATTGTCAGTAATATTTCAAGTTACGTTACCAAAAAGAATTCATCCTCAAATGATGTACTATAGTTTTGGAGTTCTTGCTGTATCCTCATATGAAGGGCAAAAGTGCCTCCAGCACGAAACACTATTCAGATTAGACTTTAATTTTAGTAACTTGGCCAGTTATATGCACTATCTATATCTATATAGTTTGGCTTGTTATGTTGGGTGTTCAAAGTTCGATCCAATTTGCCGAGACTATCTATTTGATCAGTCTCGACCACTAAAATTAAATGGATTATTTTTCTTCTGGGTTGAAAATATTTTTCATAAAATATTCTTAAGAGAGAGCTGCAAACAACATAAAATATAAGATTTTAGTAACGTAGCATGATTCATTCGTAAAGGGAGTAATTTACACCCACAATGGAAATTTAGAAATAAGAAGTGAAAAAAGTACACTCTTTTCATAAACAAAAACTTACAGAAAATTAGATAATAAGAAGAAGAAAGAAAGTAAAAGTTACATGTCGACGGCCACACGTTTGTACAAGTGAGAGGGCAACCTTGGCGTAGGCACTGCTTGTAATGGAGTCCTCATGTAAGTGACAAGCCCTGGGTTTTCTGACATGTCAATCTCTTCTGGCTTTGCCCCTTTAGCTGGGCTCCAACAGAAATGGTGCAATAGATGGCCCAACATGGATGCCACCAAATTGATACCAAGTTGGGCTCCTGGGCATACCCGCCGACCCGCTCCAAATGGAAGTAGTCTAAAATCATGGCCCTTCATGTCAACATCCTCTTCAAGAAACCTTTCGGGTCGGAACTCATTCGGGTCTTTCCATACTGCCGGGTCACGGGCTACAGCCCAAACATTTACGTGAACGTTCGCACCCTTGGGGATGTCGTAGCCGCCAATCTTGACGTTGGCATTGGCTCGGTGGGGCAACATTAGCGGAGTTGGCGGGTGCAACCGTAGCGCCTCCTTGGCTACACATTGTAGGTAAGGGAGGTTTGAGAAATCGACTTCGGTCATGACCCGTTCAAACCCAATGACCCGATCTAGCTCCTCTTGGGCCTTTTGTTGTACCCTTGGGTTCTTAATGAGCTCGGCCATGGCCCATTCAACTGAAATGGCTGTGGTGTCCATGCCTGCAGTGATCATGTCCTGCACAAGTCATATAATCAATGCAGTGTTAGGCTATAAATAAGTACATTTTTCTAGGTATAGGGAATTCAGACTGTGTGAAGAGAAATATCATTAAACCAATATTATTATTATTTTGCAAGAGCAATAAATAGTTGGTTAGTGTTAGACTAAGTCTATTTGCAGTGATCATGTCCTGCACAAGTCATATAATCATTCAGACTGTGTGAAGAGAAATATCATTGAACCAATATTATTATTATTTTGCAAGACCAATAAATAGTTGGTTAGTGTTAGACTAAGTCTATAATTAATTAAAGGGTTATGTTAGTATTATTGTTACTATAATTTATTTGTAAAATTTGTATTGCTTACCCAAAGGAGGCCAATAATAGTGTCCTCGCTAAGGTCATACTTGTGCTGCAAGGTAAGCAATGCATCAACAAAATGCTGCTTGGCACCACCAGTGTTGTTGCGAGCTTGTGTATGCTCTTCCATAATTGCCCTAGTGAGCCGGTCTCTTCGTGCCCCGTGCTTTGCAAATGCCTCTTCTTCGAGTGGGAACATCCACCGTAGCCATGGAATATGCTCTGCCATGGCTAGCGATGCACCGAGCTTCAGGCCATTCGACACAATGGCCTTGAATTCAAGCCCTTGCTCGTCCATCACACCATCCGAGTTCACAAAACGTTTCCCAAATGCTAGCCTTGTTATGTTGTTGAAAGCCACTGTCCCCAAATACTTCTTCACTAACAAGCTTTTTCCGGAGTTTTCTGCATCATAAAGTCAATTGCACTTAATTTAAATAAGTAAAAAAACCTTCAAATCATATATAAAAATTCTAATTATTATAAACGAATCAATTAGCTCTTTGTTTAATAATATATATTTTATCATTTGTTAAAAGATGTTTCCCAGTTCAAATCACAGTGAAAAGTAAAAATAAAAAAGAATTCTTACAAAAGATCACTCCATCTGAGCCGACCAAATGGGATATTTTACCAACCCCAAACATGCTTATTAATTGTAATTAATTAACTTTGTGACCATGAATTCAACTACAAAATTTAAGACTTTTCTTTTGGGTTATATTCAAGACTTAGGGGCCCAAACATGCGTGTTGCCATTCTTGGTAAAGAATGTTGACTTCTCTTAAATATGTAGGTACATAAATGTACTACAAGTTTTTGCTTTTTATGCCAGCGCAAACAGGGTGTCGATCAGTTGGGATTTATATCATATTGGTATAGGCAGAGGTGTCATGCTCTTAAGTAGGGACACATCACATTTCGGCACATCGCAATTAAAAAGATGGTACTAGACTTCAATTTCAGCCTTTAATTACAGAGTAGAAAAAAGAATAAGGAAGAGAGAGATTATATTCAAAAGCTTTTGTAGAGAAACAAAGTAAGGGATACAGATCCTAAGTAAAGATATGGCTACGTGTCATGTGACGAATTCAACGAATTAAAAATTATATTCTACTAACAAAATTAGTGAATTTATCAATTCAAGCTCAAGTTCATCATAACACAATTTAAATGTTCTAAATTAATCTGTCCAAAATGTATTATGCTCTCATGCTTTAACTCATGATGGGACAAAACCATATTAATTTATATAAAGAAGTTTGTTGAATGATTACGATGTAGGGCTCTCATGATTATAAATAAATCTACCTAACTTAATGAAGATTAAAGAACGAAAGAGAAGAAAAATATAACTTTCTTTGTGCATTAATGTACTTGGCATGCATTTAGTGACAACACATGCATCTATGGATACAAAGCCATACGCTCCATTTTGCAATTAACTTTCATAAAGCCTTGTCGGTATAAAGTAGCCATATATAATTATATATATAAAGTAAGGTATAAAACTCTTGCACAAACAATATTATACACAACTAATACTATATTTTTAAATTTAGCAAATAATTGCTATAACTTGATCAAAAACTATATAACCTTTTGCTTTATAGAGACTATATAACTTCTCCTTCTTTCTTCCTTTTTTTTAAAAACAATTATATAACTTTTCTTTGAAATCAAGCATATACCAAATAATTATGCTTACTTTTTACGAAAACCCTTTCCTCATAGAAAAATTACGATTCCGACATAATTAATTATTGACCATGACCAAAAAATAAAAATTAATTATTGACCATCTAAATTCATAATATGCAAATTAAGACTATTAATTAAGTGGTAGGAGGCGAGGTTATTGAATGAAAAAGACAAATGTGACAGCCGCACTATGTGACTATATTATATATATTAGTTTTTCTATACAAAAAACAAAAACAAAAACAAAAAACAAAATATTAGACAAACGAAGTTGACTTTACTATCTGACTTTTTCTTTGCCTTTTCTTCTTTCCTAACTAGTTGACTAACTTGAAAGGGATGCGGATCCAATCGTAAATTGAATTTGTTTATTGTTTTATTGTGGAGTACGTAAGTTGTCGATGGTGTGATGTGAACTACTTATAATCTTCTATTTTTTATGAACATGTTTGTATTTTTCTTTTAAATTTTTAATGTATTGGTATTAATTATACCGTTTTGATAATTTTAATTTATTAAAGATAAACCTTAAATTTTAAAATGTTTTACTTAAGTGTTTGCTTTATTATGTATATAGAAAATCATATATATATATTCATAGTACTGGTCAATTTATAGCAAATTATTTGCATTACATATATATCATATCAAATATGGAATAAAATCAAAAAGCAAGCAAAGAATGGAAGCAAAGCAAACCAGGATTGGTGCAGTCATTGAAAATGGACTCAACCATGGCTGTGACCTCATCTTCTCTAATAGGCCTGAGAGCTTCAATTCTCTTTGGTGAGAAAAGCTCGAGGGTGCAGACCTTCCTGACCTTAACATAGTGAGGTCCATAGTCAGCCCAAATAAGGTCCTGCCCGTCTTTGCTAAACTTTGCTGCTGATCTGCTTCTATGCCTATCAGCCAGTTTCTGGTCTTGCTCTTTAAGCACTTCTTTTGCAAATTCCGAATTCGACACGATCACGTTCAAGGTTGACCCGAACCACACCGATATTATAGGCCCGTACGTCTCGGCCCACTCCGCGTAGCAGCGGAACCTCACCGGCTTTACGTCGTAGAGGTTCCCAACGATCGGCCACGCGCGTGGGCCGGGTGGGAGCTTGAACCTAAGCCGTTTGTACAGCTTGTAAGCTAGGAACAATATTGTGATTATTGAAAATGAAAATAAGGGTGGTGAAGAGATGTCCATATTGGTCATTTTGACCAATATTTCAATGAAGGAGAGAAAAATGAGATGAAAGATGAGAGGGGAGAGGGTTTGGGATTGAATCAGTTTGGCAATGGTGGGAGGAAGGTTGGTGTATATGAGCTAATATAGAGACAGAGTGGAGAGAGTTGGTGAAGGGATTAGAATTGTGAAATTGAGAGGAGGGTGACCCACTAAATGGAAAAGTGTTACCAACTCACAAAGTACAACACATACATTGGATCACCCGGGCCCACCATCTTCATTTTTTTTTTTGCTTGCAAATTTGCCATACCTGAGTACATAAACCAGCTGGGACCCACCTTGGAGGTGTAGCAACTAAGCATTAATTGTGGCGCGTGTCATTGATGTGCGGTGAGTGCGCGGTGGGGAGGGGTTTTAATTAGTCTTATGGTGGTTGGTGAGGTGGAGAATGGATAGGATAGGGGAACTTAACTTAGTGTAAGAAGGAATCAAAGGTTGGTGAGGAGGTGACCTTTCTATTCGGATATCTCTATTCGGATCCAATTTTTTTTTTTAACAGTAGTCCTAACATTTTAATGACTTGTTCAAAGGGGAAAATGAAGAGTGTACGTGAAGAATATTGAATTCTAAGTAGTGTGTTTTTAGATTGGTCGATCTAGCCAAGATAATATGTTGTTATATAATTGGTCTAGTTGATATCTGTATGGATAATAGATGTTAGTAGCTAGCTGGTACGTAAATTCAATTACGAATTCCTATTTCTACAAACCATGACACTCACATTATAGTAGCGGTATATTTTGTTTATAGCTATCCATAATCGTACCTAATGTGCATAAGGTATGAATAATTTATAATAAATTGCATGTTATGTACTAACGTAGTCATACATGTTTTTAAAAGGATTTTCAAAGGAAAAGTTTGAAGAACTTGATTTGGATATTTTTAAGGATCTGTCAAAAAAAGATTTTCACGATGTTTTACACTGAGAAAATATTTTGTGGTCTTCAAACTAGCTAGGGTCCACTAAAGGGAAGCTATGATCATATGTTACTCACATTATAGTAGCGGTATATTTTGTTTATAGTTATCCATAATCGTACCTAAAGTGCATCAGGTATGAATAATTTATAATAAATTGCATGTTATGTACTAACGTAGTAATACATGTTTTTAAAAGGATTTTCAAAGGAAAAGTTTGAAGAACTTGATTTGGATATTTTTAAGGATCTATCAAAAAAAGATTTTCACGATGTTTTACACTGAGAAAATATTTTGTGGTCTTCAAACTAGCTAAGGTCCACTAAAGGGAAGCTATGATCATATGTGATACTTACCCATTACATTTGTTTTGTTACTTGTTTATTGGATTTTTTATAAATATGAAACACGATAAAGAGACGAACTCGGACGAGAGTTAAGCAGAACAACATCTTGATTGGTGATTTTATTTTGCCGTTTTATTGTGTAGAGTATGTTTTAATGATTTTTCCTCCATTGCTTGAAGGTGGATTTGAGATATTTACGTTAGTATTATGTTTGCGTAGTTTTAGAAGCTTTATTTTACTCTTGCTTTGTATTACAAATTTTAATTAATTCATCAAAGTTACAATGAATTACCATAACTTTGAGAGTTAATTTTATAAAGAATTTTTTTTTCACTTTTTATGTTTTTGTTATTTATTATTTATCTCTGATCTAATGGGAATTAACATAGGATTAATAGTGTTAATCTCTTAGAGCATCCAAAGACAGTGTCACTGTCGCATACCCGATTTTAGAGTGTGACATCAACCTACTTAACATTTCCACATGAGAAAATGGTGAAGATCGAAATGTGCCATTTGTAAGGACAAGAGGGTATCAATTAACTATTGTAATAAGAGGAATTATCTCACTGTTATAGAAAAAATTTTAGTTTTTTGCCCGAGACTTTGAATATTAAACTCGACAATTAGATCAAATATCACTTTTAGAAAAGTTTTTCTTAACGTAATTGTCCTAATTTTGTGCCATGAAAACCTGGTGCTAATTTTCTTGGCTACATATATTTTTACTGAGGGACTGAGGAGATTGGATTTTGTGGCCCACATGGTTCAGCCTCTAAGTTGGTGGCAGTGCCTAGTAATGAAGAAGCTCATATAAGGAAAGGAATATATAGAGTGGAAGGTAAAACAAAATTGTTTGCCGACTTGTGTCAGTAAGATAAGTGTACGTTGGACTTCTCTGCAAGCTTTTCTGACACCAAAACTTATACGTACCCTAAGTTTTATAATTCATCATCATCCCATAAGTTTTTTGAAATTACGTATTCGCCCAATTAACATTAAATAAAGGGTAAATCATGTTTTTGGTGAAATTATATTTAATTAGTCTTTATGGTTTAAATTTTGTTAGTTGAGTAATTATGTTTATGTTATTTGCAATCTTTTAAAACAATTTTAATTTTTAATTTGGATATAAATTTTTTGCTTT
>QANT01004864.1:0-39211 GCA_003254885.1 Purshia tridentata | reverse complement strand
AACAAAAAGAAACTTTCCAATGTCAACTGGCAAAGACTCAACGGTTGATCAGCCTAAAAATAAGGGTCTCTTTAGGGCGGCAATTTTCCAGACAAGTATAAAGAAAGCTTCTGTCTCATATGAGAGGCAGTCTTGTCAGCAGATTCGCAAGTTTGTTGCCGATAACCTGAATCATGATGATGCGACAACGGCATTTCATCTTGCACCCCATCCTCCATATCAATAACTATATTCTGCAGTATACAGCAAACAAGAATAATCCTTGGCAGCTTATGCTTGTCAGGCTTCCACATTACTCCTTGAATTATCCTCCACATCTCTTTCAACCTTACCAGTGCCCTTCGTGCCACCATTTGGGTTGCAGAAAGCCGTTTATTAAACTCAGACTGATAGTCCGCGAGACCTCTTCCCTGGTAAGGAGTAAGAAGCCACTGCAAAAGAGGAAATCCAGAATCTCCCACAATGTATTCTCTTACTTCTGTTCCTTCTGAAAGTACCATCTTCTTCCCGTTTAAACAATTTCCCTCTTCAGACAGTTGGAAAAAACCTGAACTTCGAAGGACAAGCTCATCACTCAAACTTCCTGGCCATCCAGTAATTATGTTACGGAATCTCATATCTGGGTCAACAATTGCCTGCAAGATCATGCTGCAGTTTCCCTCTTGATCAAGCCAGACATCATCTGCTGAGTCTGCAGTAGGCAGAGTCATCATGATGTGCGTGATGTCAATTGCACCACAACAATTTGGAAGGCCACGAATTTTCTCAAACTTGGACATTATCTCTTCCATCTCACCATGCATTGTAGGCCAAGAAAGATGGTGGAGTCCTCTTTCTTCCATTGCTTCCACAAACCGCCAGGTTACTTGAGAAACAGTTGACTGGTTCATCCCAAAGGAGTTGCCGATGTTTGATAATGATTCACCAGAGCTAAGCCTCCTGAGGGCGACAGCAACTTGGTCATTTAGAGACAAATGGTTGCCATTTAGATAACTGAAGTTTGAGGTCCTAGCCATCAGATCATCCTTTACAAGTGAACAGATGTAGCTGAATGTCTTTCTCGAAATTTTGAAGACAGATTCAAATGTCGTTGTATTCTTTGATTTTGATTGAGATAAAGGCCCTACAAAGTAGGAAATAAGAATATAATCATTGATCAATGTGAAGTCTGGAACCTTTGACATCAATATCCATAGAAGAAGCCAAAAAAGTAGGGAGACCTTTGCAACAGAGGACAGCTTGCATTTAATCACAGTAGTTCGAGTTTTAACATAGAAGACAACCTTATCTTCAGAGGAAAGGATGGCATATGAAGTCTAAATTGTACTCAGACATGAGAAAACCGTAAATAAAATTTAGTATAGAACACTAGAACTCCTTACCACAGAAGAGAACTATGTTGCATTAACAAAATATGGGTAGCAAAACTGTATCTCATTCCAAGTGCAAATTTAAGTTTCTCCCCCAACAATATAATAAAGTCATTTCAAATTTCTAGAGTTATGAATAGTTATTTTCTACAACTACTCAAAACTGTCACTATTTTGACTAATAATTACTTTGTTAAGTGCATGCAGAAATCTTTCAGGTTACAGGTATACGGTGTAATCAAATCTACCAAAACCTTATGTCTTTAATTTTTACAACTTACAGGTGGACCTGAAAACCTTGAACCCATAAATAGTTGTCAAAGAGAAGCAGATAAGAAATAAATACTCTGCAGAAAAAGCTATCTAATTTAAAATATGAGAAGACTGAAAAATAAGAAGTCTGCATTTTTTTTCTCTTTGGTATGAAGTCTGCATATTTTCATTTCATAATAAACGTACACAGAAGTGCAGTAAGTTCACTTTTTTCCAAAAAAAAGAAAAAAGAAAAAAGAAAAAATGTGTTTATCATTCCTTTTCTATAATTTCTAAGCAAAGAAATTAAAGTTTGTACCAAGACAAAACTCAAGAAACACTGTCCTCTTTGTTTCATTTTATTTCTTTATATTAGATTGACTACTGTAATCATATTCTGAGTATACTTAATTGTAGAAATAATTTTTATGTGATAATCTATAAATCAAATTATTAGGGGTCATAGTGAGCACATTTTGGGTTTCCACCACAAAACTCCCACATCCTCTTCCAGAAACTGGAGACATTGGAAAGAAAAAAGTACTCTTCTGGTCTATTGATTGAAAAAAATTTAAATGAATAACTAGTTGGTTAAATAGAAGAATTATGTGGCCTAGAAGTGTTAGAAATCATTCGGAAGATACTAGAGATAGTAAGTAGCAGCCTAGCAGGGCCCCGCAGACCCTTAATTTTTTTTTTTTTGGCCATTGCCTGCAGACCCTAAGTTAAACAGCAGGTATGTGATGCCAGAAAGAAGCATTTCAAGAATGAGAAAGATTTTAGAGACATGGGAGAGGAGGATTTTTCTTAGTTGTCCAAAGTAAATTTAAAACACAGAATAGAACCTAGGAATAAATCTTTTAAGATGATCTAGATGAACAAAGATAAAAAAAAACTGTTAACCATTCATTATAAACTAAATAATAATATACCTAAAGCAATCAAAAGCTATGAGGATATGTTTGTTAACAGAATTGAAACTAATAGATTAGATTCAAATTATATGCAGATAAAGGGAATAAAATCATCTGATTTTCTCTTCAGACTAATCAGATAAAAATACGAGGCACCCTTTCTAAACCTGATCATGTCATCTAAGACATAACTAAAGCAAAATATGAGTGCCTGATTGTTCTGTCTGCTATTGTTCGCTTCTATGTCATGATGCCTACAATTATTTTCCAAATCAGCCCATTCAGTTCCTCTCAATTTTTGCAGTACTGATCAGAAGAGAACATATATACTAGTAATATATCAATATGTTACCCACAATATCCCAATCTTACAAGAAAAAGTATGTATTAGGCTATCCTGAATCTAATCAATATTGTAACCATTACCACATTGTACAAAATTTTATAGTTAACACAACAGAACACAAACAAAAAAATACCCAGGACACCAGGTATCTACTATGAGGTAGACAGAAATATGCAAGGCTGAAGGGAAGGAAAATGCATATATGAAGTAATTACCACAATCTTATCCCAAGAAGAGCACTCATCATACAATAATGTTAAAGTGGAGAAATGGGAAATTATTTAGAATCCAATCTAATTACTGAGAACTGGATATAGCCTGTCTTAAACTTCAGTGCATACTTAAAAGAACAAATTAATGGTCTGATGAACACTGAAAGAGGATTGCCTGCTAAGAGAAACATTACAATAAGCAATCGACAAAGGACCGATAACATACATCAACCATCAAAGAAAATAAAGCAATTGACGGTTTCAGAATCATGAATGAGGACACTGTTAACAGAGGCTACTGATATGCATTATATTTCAAGGAAATAATTCACATAAAATCAATCTGATAGTTGAAAGCAAAACTGGACCATGCCATTAGATTTCACCTGAGACAAAGAAAACCTAAAGTAATGCCCTCATAATCTCCACATGTAATTCCCTCATAATCTCATGTTGCTCTGAACAATATCAATGGGTAGAAGAAACTAAAGCTCGATAACACAAATCAACAGAAGCTAAGAACTGTAAGATTGTAAAAATATATACCAGCAATCCACTTGCAGAAGTCATCCTTTATTCACAGTCACAACAAACATACATAGAAAATCAATCCAATTCTTGAAAACTGCATTGGACCCATGTCCAAATACAAAGAAATCCAACTAATGCCCCTCATAAACACCAAAACGGATATGTCCACTGAGAGCCAAACCAATGCATATCATTAAAAAGAACAACCCGACAGAACAGATTAACCAACAAGCGAATTAAGTAAGAGATAATGCGAAACACAAAGCAGCAGAGAATATTTCTACCAGTAATTCTCTGAGAGAACTCGTCCCACCAATCCAGGGGCTGGGGTTGAGAACTCAGTGAAGCATCCAACACATTCTGGTCAACCTTCTTCTCAGCCTTCTTCTTCCTCTTGAACCCTCTGATGGGTCCCATTTCAAACTTGAAAAGGAAAACAAACTGGGACAAGTCAAGGCTTAGCTAGAAAAGACCCACCCACGTCAAAGTGTCAACTAAGAAATTTAAAGAATCTCATACAATTCAGAGACAGAGATAAAGAAAACCCATCAATCATAAACTTCGG
The DNA here is from genome assembly GCA_003254885.1 of Purshia tridentata. Classification (NCBI taxonomy): domain Eukaryota; kingdom Viridiplantae; phylum Streptophyta; class Magnoliopsida; order Rosales; family Rosaceae; genus Purshia; species Purshia tridentata. The sequence continues at coordinate 35,021 of QANT01004864.1, read as the reverse complement.
ATTTGAAGCCAATGAAAGGAAAAAGATGGTGCACAAAATCCCAAAAGGAACATGATGTATATACTATATATGTGGAAGAAGATAGTTTGGCTTAAAAGGGTGGGATTAGAGGATGAAGATTTGTAACTTTGTATATTACATATGTCATTATATATGCGATAGGTGTTGCTTTTTGGTTTGTTGGATTTCAAAGCATGCAATAATAGTAAGTTGAAGAAGAATATGTGAGAGATGGTGGAGAGCTCAAGAGGGAACCAACGGAGTTGTGATTGTAAGTGACCTGCGGGTTGGTATTTGTTCAGCGAAAGACAATGTAGGAAAGCAAAGACTATATATCAATATTAAGTCCTGGACATGGGGGACTTCCTAGATATTGTGTATTTTTTTCATCAACATAAAAATAAAAAAATCTCCTCATTTATGATAGTTTTGGTCTCTTTGAGATCTCATTAGATTTTCGAATGTCTTAAACTCTGTTACTTATTTGTCTATTTTACTGTTAATTCAATATCCATTGTTAAACTATTTTCTAATATTTTAGTTTATATGATATTAGATTTCTATTTTTTGGAGATTTTGTCTGCCTTCTCACGTATGCATCTGAGAAATTGTGTCAAATTTTATATACAATGCTCTAATAACTTAAATTTAGTGGTTAGTTAAAAAAAGAAAAATAAACTCATGTTTTACACACTACCAATTGAGATATACTTGTATCGTGTCATTCAATATAAAAAACTCATCCTATGATATTGGTAGCCAATGCTAAGGCGTATTTGTGGAAGGAAATGGTTGACCCAGCTCCCAATTGCATGAACAACCTCTCTATTTTAATTGGTAAAAATAAATATATAATAACAAATCCAGTGTTCTGCCAAGAAATTCAGTCTAAGAATATTGAAACCTATTTGATTTATTTTCCAATTATATATTATATTTAAACTGTGATCTCCAACTTTTCAGATCGTATTTAAAAGAAAACGTTTTTGTCTTCTTAATTTGGTGTTGCTTAACCTTATGTCTTTGGATCGTACAACAGCCCTTTTTTATCTCACTATTTATCAGTATCATTCATGGTTGTGTGGCGACTGACGACATGGAACTACGTAAATGTTGTGTATTTATGGCCCCACAAGGCTTGTATTACCAGTTGCAGTAGTGACTTGATTGGGCCTATGCTGACTAAAACGTAGTGGGCTGTGGCTCGGTTTGGCCCATTTCTTTATAGAACTTCAACTACAGTCTCAAACTTCAGAAGAGCAACTTTCTCCACTGTTTTATAGGATAACAAAAGCAATAAACAAAACTCTGCTTTATATCAATAATAAAAAAACATCTCGCTTATACAAATCTTTGCCTTAAAAGTAAGCCTGACTGGACAAAACAAAAATTCACAATATTGGTCTCCTCTAGCAACAACATGTGGCTTTTCAGCCAATTCGGACAGTACTAGTTTTGTTTAATTGGGTAATCTGTTTTACCTACATGCTTAACTTACATTGGCATCTACTGGATTTGCAGCTTGCTTCTTTGGACACGCTGAAGAAATATGGCCCTTTTCACCACACTCATAGCACGTCCTTCTCTTAATCTTGCCACTGATGGTACTCAGCCCACTATTATCAGCTCCTGCACTTGCAGTTGTAGGTACATATATCGGATCGGTACTTGTAGTTGTAGGTAGAGATATTGAATCGGTACTTGTAGTTGTAGGTAGAGATATCGAATCAGTACTTGCAGTTGTAGGAACAGACTTAGAATAGGTACTTGTAGTTGTGGGTACAGACTTCGACTGCGTCCCTGCTCTCTTCAGAGGAACTGCACAGCTTATCTTGACGGGTCTCCCACACACAACCTTCTGATCTAACTTCAATGCCATTGTCACCGAGAGACTATCAGAGAAATTTACATGGGCATAGCCTCGAAATTCTTCTGTTTCCTTATCCATACCAAAATGTATAGATGATATCTTGCAATCTGAGAAAAGTTCCTTCAGGTCATCCTCAGTAATATCCCACGACAAATTTCCAACATAGATTCTATTGTAGCCCTCCACAATTTGTGGGGCAAAATCAGAAACTTTATTGGCTCGAGTCGCCTTGTAAGGCTGGATTTTCAGAAACAGTCCACCCCTGAAACAGTAGGAATTCCCATTAGAATGACGTGAGAACTGCCCACAAGCCAACAACAAAAAAAGGGGCAAGTAAAGTGAACACTGTCCAAACTCACATTTCAGCTCCATCAAGAGCCAAGGCTCGTTTGGCTGCAGCTTCAGTCTGCAGAAACATTAAAATGGTAAGATGAGCCAAACGGTAAACAATCTTTAAGAATTTATAGATTTCAAAAAATTTCGGATTTTCACTGTTCTCATTATAATTTCAAACAATTTTTCAAAGTCCTATAATCTTTAAAATGATCCATTAATGTTTAACAGAGAAATATGCTAATAATCAAAAATAAAAGATTGACATTGTCCTGAGCCATTCATTTGGTGCTATCTAATTGATGTAGGGGATGTGTGATATTATTATTATCATCAAAGATCAAGTCATGTAACTTCTACCATCTTGGAGGACTTATCACCCTAAGCAGAAGATCAGCCACTAGGTAGCATCACTAAGAATACAATGAACTATTGCAAGGCATATAACATCACTTTTTCAAAAAAAAGCTGAGAACAGGGTGTTATCATTCATGGCTTTACCAATGAACCTTCATGTTTCAGTACCGAATACTAGTCTACCTCAAAAGTCCTAAGCGGAGGAACCAGGAGAACCAAGCAGTTAATAATAAATTGTGTAGTCTGTTCAAAAAAATACATGCTCATTCATTAGCTGAGGACTTTCCTAGCAGACAACCTCTCATTTATTAGCCAAAAAAAAAATAGCAAGGACTGAAGTACACAAATTTGTAATCTCATTTACTTTAAATGCACAAAGCAAATTGTAAAATTAATTACCTTAAAGCTAATAATGGCAATTCCTCTGAACTTGCCACTCTCAGGAAACCTCATACAATCAATTTCAGTTATAGTACCGCAGCTTTCAAAGTAGCTTCGAATATCATCCTCGGTCGAGTAATAAGGAATGCCTCCAACATAAACTTTTGTAGCAACATCCCCATTTGCTTGCCTAAAGGAAATAACACATAAATAACGAGACCAAAAATCTAGAACCCATTTTCACAACCAACGCAGACACCTTCCATTCAATATAAATTGCCTCCCACACACAATCAAATAGCATACTCAAATCAAAGTTTGAGAAAATAAAAAAAGAACTAAAACTCAATTCGGCACAAGCTGTATTATCTTAAATTACCTATCACTGTTGGTATTTGTCTCTTTGACACTTTGCTCTTCACTCCCAAGCTCACCACTCTTCTTCTCTTCCTCGCTCTTTGCCTCCTTCTTTCTCTTATTTTTCTTCTTCTTATTCTTCTTCTTTAGCTTCTTAGTCTCCTTCACAACTTCATTTCCCTCTGAACTCAAAGCTTCGATTTTTTCCTCATCATCTCTCTTCCTCTTATTCTTCTTCGTCTTCTTATTCTCATTCTCATCTCCCAAACCCTCTGACCCAACTTCCTTCTTATCTTCCGCCCCTTTGTTTTCCTCCAAATTACCACCAGTGCTACTCCCATTCACCGCCTCCGGACCTCTCAAAGCGAGGATATTTCTCCGTTTCTCCCGCTTGGACAATCTGGGTCTCTGGGTTGCAGAGTCCAAAAGCTCTTTCAAGGACTGGGGCTGCGAATTCGGGTCTGGGTTAGCTGACCCATTACTTTTCGGGTCGGTTTTAGCTACCGATTCTACTAAAGACTGCGCTAGTGTTTCCCTCAATTTTTGCTTCAGCTTCCTGTTCGACAAAACCATCGCTGCACTCTTTCGAAGTAATGGCTTTCACTGAACTCTAAAGAGGGAGAGAGAGAGAGAGGGCCAAGCCGCCAAGGCTAGAGCGGTAAAACCCTGGCCTGAGGTTTGGTTCGTAGGGAAAAAGGAGGCAAACGGAGTCGTTGCGACGACGTCGTATTACAACTTTTATAAATATAAACATGGACCACTATAGAAGCCGTGGTGGAGGGTTTGGGCCTGAGGTTTGGTTGTTGGGCTTGGACATTTGGGCCGTTAGTGGCGTTTAGTTTTTAGGTGGACTTACGTTTTTGGTTCATAGAGTTTGGGCTAGATTTTGCTAAAGTTCTATAGTTTTAGTTTTAACGGTTATTTATCGGCTGGTCCAATTTTTTCTCTTCTCTTAGACTAATATCTTAATACTTTTTTATTTTTGACTAAGGTCCAAAAATATTATATAGTTAGAAGCCGTGGTGGAGGGTTTGGGCCTGAGGTTTAGTTGTTGGGCTTGGACATTTGGGCCGTTAGTGGCGTTTAGTTTTTAGGTGGACTTACGTTTTCGGTTCATAGAGTTTGGGCTAGATTTTGCTAAAGTTCTATAGTTTTAGTTTTAAATTATGTGTTTTGGTTGCAAACTTGAGGGGACATTCTTAATTTCTTTGCTAAAGTTCTAAAGTTTTAATTATGTGTTTTCTAATGGTTGCAACTTGAGGGAAAATTAATTTCATCAATTAGGTCAACAAAAATAGCAAGTGACATACACAATTCTGGATAACCAGCATGTTATTTTAAATACTGATAATAACACTAAGTTTTAAATACTGATAATAACACTAAGTTACTTAAAAGTCTAACATATTGTCATACGCTTCATGTGCTATTTTCGTTGAACAAATTAACGAAATTAAGATTGTATCCTTGAATTGCAATCATTGAAAACAAAATGGACAATATTAACAATTAAAACTACAATGATTTAAGTTAAACTTGACCTAAATTGCAGCAACCAGAAAATTCATGCTTGTTTAAAGTTTCTTGTATTGTTACACCTTCAGAAAACTCATGCTTAACGTGTTAAGCATGAATTAAGGTTTCTTGTATTGTTACACCTGCGGGAAATTCATGATTAATTAAAGTGTTGGTAGTTGTTGTGTACTGATCAACATGCGTAGCTAATGACAACATTTTCGTTGTGGTTTTGGTTTTATGCTTGTTTCTTTATTTGTTTCTGTACATAGTTTCTTGCAAATCCTAGGTAATTGGTTTCGTGGCGTTTTGTTTATTTGGAAAAGAAGTTGGTTTCATACTAATTTTGAGGTTTGACCCAATCTACTATTTTCTTTATTTTCTGGCAAAGAATTTCCCCCATTTTCAATTCTTCTTCATGTGGACGATGTACCAGAATAGTAAATTGAAAGAGTAGACCTTACAGGTTTGTGGAAAGTCAATTCCTCAATTACATCAGCAGCTCAGCTCTTCAAACTCTGGACAATATTTTAAAGATAAATCATCAATGTCCAACTCTCAAATATATATATGGAATAATTGTAAAATAACTTGTTTTGAAAAGTCGAGCTAGTCGAGTATATATTTACATGATATTGAAGAGTAATTACTAATATCATCTTAATCATATTGTTTATTTTTTAAACAAGCTTTAAAATTGAGGAGACTATCAAAATGGCTTAGTTTATTGTAAGCATCCCCATTTAACTAGTACTAGTATTCAAATCTTTATCATCAAATATATAGTCATAAGACGCTATCCGATAATGTAATAGAGTCAAAATCATTGAACTGGTCAGAATTTGAATGCCAATTTTTCTCGGATACTGAACATGCTAAGCAAGGATGAAAGCAACAAGCTAATTAAATATAAAACAAAAGCAGAACAAGTAACAAGTGGGATACTTGCAATTGACCCAGGTGTGTCACAAACTACAAAGCAAGTTCTTGTTGTCATTACATTTTTTTTAAGTACTAGTGCAACATAAACATTCTAGGTAAACTAGTAGATCAAATAGGGGATATGATGGAGGTAATTGCAGATGACTTATTTGGCAGATTGTCAGATGAGCTCATTTGCAGCATCATATCTTTTCTCCCTTCAGAATCTGCATTAGAAACCAGTGTACTTTCAAGTAGGTGGAGAGGCCTATGGAACACAACTTTGGTGCAAAAAATTGTTTCTTTAGATGATGTTGCTGGTGCAGTTACTGTGTTTCTCTCCCACTTTGACAAACTTGATCCCTTAAGAAAACCCAGGAGGCTGCAACTGAACTTTGGCAAAGGTAATGATCTCCTCTTGGCCACCATTTCAGCTAACAATAAACTCCATTTCGACTTTTCTACAGGAAGGCAAGAGGTTGAGGTTCCTAGGCATTTTGGTTTGCAGTTGCAGCTGAATCACCAAAGGGTACTCCCAAACCTTACCCACCAACCTTGTCCCTCTACTTTCTTTGTTAAAACCCTTTACCTAAAATCAGTGAGCTATCTTGCCAGTGAGGCAGTCTCCACTATGGTTTCAAACTTCCCAGTTCTTGAAAACTTGAAGATCATCGAATGTGATGGATTACAATCTTTACACATTGACTCCGGTCCAAGGCTACTCAGCTTAACCATCTTTGACTGTCCACATCTCAAGTCTGTCCACCTCAAATGTTCTAAACTCAAATCTTTTCGATACCGAGGTTTCCTCCCTCAGATTTGTCCAGAAACACATTTTAACCTGGCAGATGCCATGCTTGATTTCAGACAAGGCCCTGGCTACAACAGTTTCAGCAGTAGTGACTTTGATCCTATGTTATTAACCATAAAAAATGCTCAAGTTCTCACATTAAGCAAATGGACTTTTCAGGTATCTGTTTCAGCAGTTTTTGCATTCTCTAGTATTGTCTTCAAACTTCCAAACAATTACTCACGCAGATTAACCACAATTAGTTTATATGCTGCTTAAATTAGAGTACAAAACTAAGTTTCAGAATCTTTTTGCAGACACTGATCTGGCAATCACTTTTGCCTTTACAAGCAAACTTTCTTTTCTATAAAATGAAAGAGTTGTGGTGGATTGATAATGAGGAGGAAAGTTTCAACAATGATGCCTTAATCTCCTTTCTGAAATTATGTCCAGCCTTGGAGCGACTCTTTGTCACTGTAGGTCTCTTTCACTTAAAAGTTAGAAGAACTCATTTTCTTGCACTGTTTTTACTAGTTCATCCATCAATGTTGCATTCTTCTTATATGCTCAAATAATAACAATATCTAAAAGCTAATAACAGTACTACTTTCAAAGCAAAAATTTCCCATTAATGATTTTATGATTCTATACAGGGATCCTATTTGATTTTATGCCTTGTCTATGATGTGCAGATTGATCCTAAAAGCTACTGCACAAGCACAGCTCTACTCCTGAAGAAAGTCAAAAGCCATAAAGAATTGGGTCATCTCAAAGTAATTAAGTTGGAGGGCTTTACAAATCAAGAGGATGGAACCTCTTTGTCAGAGCTAGTCAGAGTGGACCCACCAATCAATGTCAAGTGAGAATTGCTTGGTAAGTTTGGTCAAGGATCCTTCAAATCAGCCAAAAATTTTGGACAACCTGGAAAGAATGAACCCTGTTTACAGGGGGAGAGTGTTCCCTTTATGTCTTTGGAAGCAGCAGTAGATATCAATGAGTTATGTACAAAACTTTTTTGGACATAACTCATTGTTTGGATAGATATAGCCAGAAGTTGTTTGATAAGGCACATTTAATGTCTTTTTTCTTAGAGCCACCCAAATTGGCCCAAAGATTTGAAATGTTGTGGCTCTGTGCATGCATGTATATATACACTAGTCTTTGCTTATATGAATTTGATGAGTGTGTTACTTGTAAGTATATATGGAATTTGTGGCCCTCTCTCTATGTATGTAATTTTCATTGTTAACATATTTGCATATGCTTTTCTTCAATCAGCCACACCCCAGATGTTTATGAGCCCACTATAAATTATAGCAGTTCAACCTGAAACAGATGATTACAGAACAAAAACAAGACAATTCCACTGATTTGACATGATAACCAAGTACAAAATAGATGATCTATTCCACTCTAATTAAACAAAACGGAAACAAACACAAACACAAACACCTACATCAAAGAGTAGATGGAAATATGATTTTTAAGCACCCACTGCCACACCTAAAAGTCATTGTTGGGAAGTGGTTCGTGGGTTCCATTACCAATGAAGATGTTGTCATAGACAAGAGCTGCAATGGCAGCACCAATTAGTGGACCGGCCCAATAGACCCAGTGGTGAGTCCATGACCAACTGACCACAGCAGGCCCAAAGGAGACTGCTGGGTTCATGGATGCACCATCAAAAGCACCACCAACCAAAATGTTGGCACCCACTATCAAACCAATTGCAATGGGTGCAACAATGCCTACGTTCCCTTTCTTTGGGTCCACTGCTGTGGCATAAACTGTGTACACTAAGCCAAAGGTCATCACAATCTCAAACACCAGAGCATTCCATACACTCACACCAGAAGATAGAGAGAACCCTGCTGTTTCCTGCAGCAGATTAAGTAAAAAGTCAAGGTGGGCATATATATGCTTAATCAATTATCTTTGACAACAAATTAAGGGGTCGTTGTAAAAGGGTCTTGGGTTCATAATATTTTTGTGGGTGTGGAGAAAAGTGTAAGTGAATCAAAATCGTGTCCGAAATTAAGTATTGAGCAACAAGCTACTTACCAATCCGCCAGTGGCAAACTTAAGAAGCACGCAAGCAACAACTGATCCCAGCAACTGTGCAATCCAGTACAAAATGCCCCTCAACAATGTTATGTTGCCGCCGAGGAAAGCACCAAATGTGACAGCCGGGTTTACATGACCCCCGGAAATGTTTGCACCCACTGAGACCGCCACAAAAAGTGCAAATGCATGTGCCAATGATGCAGCTACGAGGCCAGACGGTGTGGCTGACCCGTTGTTAGTCAGCTTGTCTGCCAAAATTTCCTCACATTAGTTCATTGAATTATAATAAAATACAAAAAACATTGAACTTAAAAACGTAAGTTGTTACTCTATTAATAAAGTCAATAATATATATCAAGTTAACAGTTTCGCACGTGTAATCTTACGTAATAAAATTAATAAAAAACATTTGATTCATTTTTTTTTTTAAACAACAACACAGATTAATATGAATTTCATGTCACTACAATAAGCATATAAATTGTTAATGGGGTACGTCTTACTGAAAGCCATGCCAGAGCCTTCCCCAGCAAAAACAAAAATAAGCATAGAAAAAAACTCTGCAAACGCTGCCCTTATGGCATCAGGGTGGCTTGCCTCTCCTGGCGTCCCAATTGCAATTCTAGAGATTGCCATTTTCTTCAATTGTAATAAGCTTTCTTTACTCTTTCTTAAGCTCAATACAATTGAAATTAAAGCCTTTCTTTTTAGAGTGCTGCGCTTACTAGAGCGACCTTTCCCTATAAATACCTGTAATAACGGCTATGGAACCGGTATAGCCGGTTGCCAGTATAAATCACACTATAAGTCTGTGGGGCCAGTGAGGAGTGGACGAATGCTTTGATCTCGTCGGTGCCAGATGTCGGTCACTTTACAGCACATGAGCTTGACTTATAGTATGTGGTGGTGATGAATTCTTATCTACGGCTGAATCGGCAATCCGGGCACGAGGGGGATTTAGGATCGCCGTCCAACTGACGTGGCGGGCCCTCCTTGATCTGATTGTATATGATTTTGGCTCCACTAAAACCTCGTGCGCGCGAAATGCCCGCCAGTTTCCGCATTGGGCCGAACCGACTTTGAATATTCAAAATCAAGGGGGGTTTTCGGAGTGTATTAGGGGGTCCATGGATTAAACTTGGTCGGTTATGCAATATTTCGTAGTGTAATAGGTTAAAAGATCTTTATAAGCCATTATGTAATATTATAATTTTTTAATGTAAAACAATACTCCACGTATACACTTAAAATTACCGACTAATTTTCACAAACTTCAATCAAATTAGACCAAAGCCCCCACCTATTAAAAAGCCAAAATCAAATTAAGACCCAAACAAAAATTGTGGGGGATGATTTTGCATTATTAGAAATCATCATGAAAATTGGTTAGTGGACCTACTAACTATTTAGATTTTAGAGTGCAAACGTGCATGTCCAAACTTGTATTGCTAACCCTGCAAGAGATTGAATAACGACCTTAATTAATTTATCTGGTTGGCTTTTCTTCTCTATTTTTTGGCAGATTGTGTAAGAACTCATGCAAAATCATTTTTGGGTTGATTGATTGCCTAGTGATCTGATTCTTCCCCATGCCGTAAAGGCAAAACAAACACGTGAAAGCGAGGTTTATTAAAAGAAAACCAAGTCATTTTAATTTAATGAAGCTTTTTGACTTAATCTGAGAAGATATATGAAGGAATTTAATTGCTATTTATGAACTACAACCAACTTACAAGCTAATTCGTTGTATATATGCCGACAAAGGACTGCTCCAGTTTCTCTGTTATCATTGGAACCACCAATTATTGGATCAATCATTTTGCATCATTTGCAAGATTGAAGTTTGTCCTATTAAAATCTCTCTCTCTCTCTCTCTCGCTCTCTCTAGGACCATAGCTAGTAGCAATTCATATGGACCACTTCATTTTATAGGTATCTACTATATTTGCCTCTGTACATTTGTCTGTTTGAGCAGGCCATTGAAGCCCACAAGAATATGGGGAATTGGGCTTTATGAATGGGCCTTAGACGTTGGGCTTCAGAGACAACCCATCAGGTACAGCCTTCATGCAGTTGGATCTTAACTAAGGCCCAATATGATCATGCAACTGAGAGTGAACTAGTTCATACAGCCTTTCATAGTTTTAAGGACTTAACAAAACCACCAGGCCTTAATCTATACTCTGGTCCTACTGAAAGGCTGCATATCCACCCTAAGAAATGACTGTCTCTAGTCCACCCCATTTACCAAAATAAAATTAAAAATGGATAAATTGAAAATGAAGAACCAATTTAATAGGCTATGGAATTGGAAATTGTCATGCAGCATCAACAAGAATCACACAGAGAAATGGACCATATTAGTCCGAAAGTATCACTTATCTTCACATTTCCTTTGCAATTTCATCTTGAAACAAAAATACAAGTCATATATGAAAGTGTGAAGCAGATGCAATACTTTTGCTATCAGTATGTGGGATCAGGGACTAACCCTTTTCATAAACTATCTTCCCCTTGGATTCATCAATTGTGAAAACACTCCACTTGATGTTGCATCAGATTCTTGGTCACTAGCACTATCACCATGGCCACTTTCAATTTGGGGCAGCCATTCCGGAATTTCTGGGATGCAATTTGCACTATTCTCAGCTGAAACAATTTGTATGGAAATAGAAGTCTCTTGTAGTTGAAGAGCATACTCCAAATTCCACAACACATCTCCCATTGTAGGCCTCTCAACCCCATATTCACCCAAGCACTTCTCTGCTGTCTCAACAAAATTTCTCAGCGATTCAAGGCTGACAGGTCCTACAAGATTGGGGTCTATTATCTTCTCTAGTTTTCCCTTCTTTTTCCAGTTCATGGCCCATTCAGCTATATTAACCTGCTCTCTGGGGAGTGCAGGGTTTATAGGCGGTCGAGCACATAAGACCTCTAACAGAACTACTCCAAAAGAGTACACATCTGACTTCTCTGTGAGTTGCTGACGGCGATAGTAATCTGGATCAAGATAACCAAAGCTACCCTTCACTGCAGTACTTACATGTGTTTGATCCAATGTAGGGCCTAATTTTGACAATCCAAAATCAGCCACTTTTGCAGTGAGGTTTTCATCAAGAAGTATGTTGGTTGTTTTTACATCACGGTGAATTATGCTCTCTGCTGCTCCAGTGTGAAGGTAATGCAACCCCTTTGCAGCGCCAATGCAGATTTCAAGCCTTTGTTTCCAAGTAAGTGGAGGAAGATTCGAACCATATAAGTGCTTTCGGAGAGGACCCCCGGCCATGAACTCATAAACAAGGATCATCTCATTGAGTTCCTCACAGTAGCCTATGAGGGAAACTAGATGTCTATGCCTGAGCTTTGATAGCATCTCAATTTCTGTCCTGAATTCAGTGAGTCCTTGTTGGGAACGTGGATTTCCGCGCTTTACTGCAACCACAGTACCATTTTCTAGCACTCCCCTGTAAACCATTCCAAATCCACCCACCCCAAGAACCAATCTCTCATCAAAGTTCTTCGTTGCTTCACGAATGTCTGAGAAAGCAAGAATGCGGCCTAAACTAAAAGAATGTGCTGTGGAAGCAGAACTGCCAATGGAAACTTTTGAATCAGAAATTCCCACATGGGTAGGAAGTGGCAACCAATCTGAGCTGTGAGGCTTTGGCTTCTTCTGATTAACTTGGCGCAAATATAAATAGAAAGCAGCAGACATGAACACCAAAACCACAAGTCCTGCTGAAGAAGAAATTGCCAGCAGCATCCACTTTTTCTTGCCAGGGGATTTCGAATTCTTAAAAGAATCCCCATGAGGATTCCCATCAAGGCTGTCACTAGGATTGCACATTTTCATGATCTCCAAACCATTCAAAATTGCATTGGATTGGAGATCTCTTAGACTAGGAGGACCTACTTGAACCAAAATCCGATCTGACCCCATTGACACATTTGTCACAAAGTCTATGAAGTAAGCTGCTGATAACTCCAGTGTCCTGCTTGAGATATCAAAAAACTCTAGAGCAGATTGTTGGTTGATGTACACATTGAAAACCAAACGATTGAGAGCCACACTTACAATGTCACAAAAATGCATCCTAATAAGATAGCTGAAGCCATTTTCAACCTCAAATGCCCATGAAATGTTGAATTTCTGATTGCTGACACGTGCATCCGCCATTTCTTGAGCTGTGGCATAAACCCAATTTGGTGCAATTTCAACAGACACTCCATGAGGGTACTTGATTGAGCTTGGATTGACTGAGACATTGCGCGCAGACGCAGCATTGACAAGAAAAGCTTGATCTGGTTCCCATGTCCTCCACAGTGGGTCATTCTTGGGGGTCATCAGCAGTTGGCCTCCCATGTTTATCCTATAAGCTGTCTCCAAAGCTACATGGCTAGGAATATGAACTTCAGGCCCCAATGGGACAGGCATTACTTTGGTACTAGGGAACTGCCCCTTAGGCACAGAAACAACCTCTATCCCATTGATGAATGCAACTGAACCATTCCAAGGGGACAATGTGATCACCAAATTTTCAGAACTTGTTCCACCGACTTCAACTACATATTCCTTGACCATTCGCGAAGTTTTGCCTATTTTCGAAAAAGAGAACCCATGAAGCAGTGTGATTCCATTAGCCACAACCGAAAAGACTGCAGATTTCAAATTGAAATGTGGGTTGTCAATTGGATCCAAATGCAATCTTAGCCAGTGGCGACCAATCTGCTTAGTGTGAATAGTATAAGCTGAAGTTTCCCTGAAAACCTGGGCAGAACTATAGAGAATTGAATGGTTTGACATAGTCATTTTGTTTTCTGAAACTGCAATGTGGCTATGTGAAGATAAAATGACATGTGGGTTCATAGAGTCAGGCTCAAAAACACGGCCATCATCAAGTTCCAATGCCTTGTTCCCTCCACAGTCAATGAAAAATCTGTCTTGTGGAGTAAAAGAAGCATATACAGAGGATGAGATAGATGAAACACAAAGAATGAAAATCAAGAATATCCCATTTGAATAACCCATGTTTGTATACGGAAATGAGAAATTGATATCCCTTTGGCTAATGAATATTATAGCACACACAACACAAGTGACAAGACTACATAACAAGTAACTTCATCTCTTTATTCTTTGGAAACTCTTGACTGTGTTATATGCACACCTATTTTGCTTTCCTTATTGAATCATATCAATCACTGGGACATAGTCATACCCTTTAATCTTTGCATTGATTCTTGTATGTAAACGCTGTATATGTACAGACTTCACCACTGAGACTGACAGTGAAAACCCATTCTATATTTTTCACAGTCAGCATCTGGTTGAAAGACAAAGTAAATGAAAGAAGATCATACCTGGTTCTTCAATCTACGTGGGAAAAAATTAATAATAATAATAATACGGTTGTGATTTTCTGGAAGCAACACAGACAGAGAGAGAGAGAGAGAGATCTCACTGAAAAAGGAGAAAGAGGTAGTTTGGGGTTGTGTTGAAGGAATCATAGTGATGCTGCTGTTTCCAAGGTCTAGCAACTGACTGCCCAAAAAGAATATTAAAATACAAATAATTGTCAGATTCAAAGTAGTCTAAGTTTCATAAATGTATGTGTGTGTGACTGTGTGTTCCTTGAAATCATTCAAAGCTCTTCCAGAACTCAGATCTTCCCTTTCTTTAAGGCAACGGTCTGCAGATTCCCTGTTTTTTTCTCTCACTTTTTTATTCTAATAATTCAGTCAGTAGATCCCCTGTTGAGTGTTGACCAACTGTATTCTTATTTCTGCTTTTTTATTTTTTTCTTTTAGGTTTAAGAATCAATATTAATTCAATATGTAACGTAATGACAACTTAAAGTGAACTACAAAAAAGCTGGTGCTTAGCAGAAGCATGGCATTGTTCATGTGTGATTTTAAGTTAACAAAGACTAATTAATGTTGCTCACATGCTTCCCCTTGATTTAAGTGGTCCTCCCTTTGATGTTTTCATAATTCATCCTATGCACAAAGTTTAAGTGAGCGTGGCTAACTCTGTCCATTTTTGGAAATGGGAATAAAAATTCGGTGCCTAGATTTCTGGTTTGCTGTGACTGTGCGTTGTGACATTATATGACATAAAAATGGGCTTTCTTGGATCCATTTGGGCTGGCCCGGCCCATTTTTTAGAAATAGGTGTAATGAGACTTTTGAGTGGTGTTAAGACTGAGGGATACCCTTCTAACTATACATGTTATCCTTTCAGTCACGTGCCTCTCACGTGCATCAAAAAGCCAAACTGCAGGCTTGAGTCTCCACCATCCATCCGCTTATAACATATCATGAGTTAGCAAGTCGCAACTTCTCACATTCAAATATAGCAATGTCTTCACTCTCATTGAGCTGGGTCTCTACCACCATACCTGACAAGGTACACGCACCAAATGTGTCCACGCCTAATTAATGTTCATTGATTAATTAACACCATTTTTACTGGTTTCAGCTGAATTTGCCTAATCACAATGAGTTGCCACGAGCTATTACTGCACCATTTTGGTGTAAGACTATCACATGCTCAGCAGAGACAGCCTCTGTTGAAGAAAGTAAGACTGCCCATCTCAGTTTTTCTTCAAACCCATCATTACTCAATCATTGTAGCATGTAATATTTTGGTAGGCACTGAGATTCATTTATTGACTTTTGCTTTGAATGTGTACTGTTTCAATGTTTATGATAAGAATTTTGAAGGGGTTTCTATAAAATACACTTTCAGATATGATCTTCTCTCTTGGCCAATTGTCTTATTATGCATGACTGCCTAGTTTTGCTTCATAGAAATGCTTCTTTTGATAACGTGGAGATGCTATTTAGCCTCTAGTTTTGCTTCGATTTCAAGTGACTTTTGATAAATTTGCATTTGTCTAGAGAATTTCTCCTACGTTGACCTCCTTTAGAATTTCTCAAGTACATAGATTTTCAATCCTCAAGTTCAACTCTTTTACTGCTTCTTTATTTTTGTAGAGGTATCTAATCATTAAAATGGAAGCTTCAAGCTAGCACTATATCCATACAGATCAAAGTACCAGCATATATATAACAATTGCACTGTGATGCTAAGATTACGATTGAACTTTATTAGACCCTAATAAGCTCTCTATCCTTAATTCATGGTGTCCTTGATGAAATTTAGGCCATGGCAAGAGAAGGCCACTACTCTTAGGAGTTGGAGCACTCACTGCAAGTCTACTTCATGTAAATTCTCTCTTGGCAGAGGAAGTACCAGAAAGGTACAGAGCTTTTGTTGACAAAGCAGATGGATATTCTTATTACTACCCCTATGATTGGAGGGTAAGAATTAACATTATGCAGAAGCCTAAACTTTCTCACACAGAAAAGCTCTTCCTTCACCACAAATAATTTCTATGTTTCATCTTTCAGGACTTCGACTTCAGGGCACATGACTCTGCATTCAAGGACCGATATATGCAACTGCAAAATGTTAGAGTTAAATTCATACCAACAACTAAAACAGACATCCATGATTTGGGTCCAATGGAAGAGGCAAGTACAATTGCATATTTGTTGTCTTTTCTAGAAAGTCTAAATTGCCTTCAACAAGTTGTATCCATTTTGAACAGGTTGTTTCCAATTTGGTGAGAAATAAGTTTGCTGCACCCAACCAAATAGCAGATATAATGGACATGCAGGAGGTTCTATTCTTTATATCATCTTTAAATACGACTCTTACTATCCCACTCTAGAATCTTGACGATTCCTTCATTGGGTATCCATTGAATGCAGAGGACCATAGATGGGAAAAACTATTACACCTTCGAATTTGGACTTACATCCCCAAACTTTGCAACCACTTCCTTTTCAACTATAGCCATTGCAAATGGTAAGTACATCATAATATAATATACCGATCACGCAGTCAGTTACTGTGAGAAGAGCATGGTATAACCAATTGTATTCAAGAATTTCTCTATTTATTGTGAACATTTTCTATGACCATATTTCAAATTTCAATATTACTAAATTTTATGTGCCATATCAAACAGGGAGATATTACACCCTAATTGTTGGAGCAAATGACAGACGATGGAAAAGATACCGCAACCAGCTTAAAGTGGTAGCAGACTCTTTCAGAGTGTTTGATATCTAAAATACAATGTCATGAATCAAGGGAATCTCCAATGTGATATTCAAGATTCGTTTTCCCCATTAATTTATGAAATTCCCATTGGCTGTATATATACTTTCGAAGAAATTCATTGTAATAATATTTCTTTTTGAGCATTTTCCAATAAAAAAAAAGAAAAAGAAATTTCTTGGCACATAGTTCAAATAGTAGAATCAAGCAGGGAAAATGAATAGCATTAAATCATCTATATATTTACAAAGGTTACAACAACTTTCTTTTCCTCCTGATTCTTTCTACGTTTTTCACAAATGGAAGAGAGATAAATTCATCACCCAAACTGACAGAAGTAGTCAAAGTAGAACTAAAATTTAGGGAAAACCCCCACAACACCTCATTAGACCCTTGAATTGATACCAACTTTCTGCTTGAAAACAATTGAATATACCATGGAGGCAAAAGCACAAACACCAACCTAACTACGCTTGCCTCCTAAAGAATTAGCCTTGATAGCACATCCCCAAAGACCAACCAAACACCAAAAACCCTACTCCTAAAGCCTACATTTGAACAATATAAACTACAAATCCGCCTCTGCATTCCGCTCCTCATTCTGCTATATGAACATGGTTACAAACCTTGGCATTCTCATTCTCCCTGGCCCACTCTGGAAATCCCACCAACTGATATTCTAAGATAAGGCCATCAGGTGCAAATTTTTCCAGCAATTCAAAATGAGAGAATGAGAACTATACAGATAAACCAAACATTAAATCTCAACAATCAAAGACCCATCCTACACAAGTCGATGCTGGCGCAAACCCTTGCCAAAGTGAGGTTGCATCAAACGGACATACAGACCATTCTTTGCCATTAAAGCATCGTGAGCTCCTTCTTCCACAATTCTCCCTCCATTAAGAACTACAATGTTGTCAACATGTCTCATCATTGCAGCTCTGTGGGCTATCAAAATGGTTGTTTTGTTCCCCATGATTAATGTCTCAAGAGCCTCCTGGACCACTCGGCTCGACTCCGATTCAATGGACGAGCTTGCTTCATCCAATAATAAGATGGGAGCATTCTTTAGCACAACACGAGCAATGGCAATTCTCTGTTTCTGTCCTGGGGTCAAGTCAACACCTCTCATCCCCACAAGTGTGTCATAACCATGAGGCAAGCTGCTGATGAAATGGTGAGCGTTTGCTATTCGTGCAGCCTCTTTCATCTCAGCTTCGCTAGCATTGTGCCTTGCATATATTATATTTTCCCTTATCGTTGTTGAGAAAATAATGGGCTCCTGTTGAACAAGACCTAGATGGTTCCTCAACCATCTCAAATTATAGAGTTTCAAATCTCGACCATCTAGTAAGACCTGACCTGCAACTGGATCATAAAATCTCTCAATCAAAGAAATTATAGTGCTCCTTCCTGACCCCGAAACTCCCACAACAGCTACAGTTTGCCCCCCATTTACTTTAAGACTGAAATTGCTCAGTACCAACAGTTCTGGGCGAGTTGGATAACAGAAATCAACGTTTTTCAACTCAATGCTTCCATAGACATTAGGTGGTTTCAAAGCCGAGATTTCATCTGGGTCAATCTTTGGCACTCGATCTATGATTTCAAATACTGAAATGAGAGATTTACGGCGTTTAAGGATGTAAGGAGCCAATCCAAAAGGCTCTACCAGTGCAAATGTAGCGAAAGAGAAAACCATATACTCCTTGAGAGCAGTAGGTAAATCCATATACTTATTTTTCACAGAGATTGCAGTGTACCAGAGAAGAAGGGCATTACAGGCAAAGAGAAGGAACTGTGAAAAGCCAAATGCAAAGCCAATGGCCATTCCATGAAAGAAACTCTGCTTAAATATTTTCTTTAGCTGCAATCTGTAGAGCTCCATTACCTTGTTACCTGCGCAGAATGCCACAACAGTGTAGATATTTCTAACTGCATCCTCAAGAACCAAGGATGCCTTCTTGTGCATCTCCTGAATGCCCCTTGAAAAACCAGCAAGCCATAATTTCTGCAACATTCAAATTGCAAGGTGCTAAGGTTTTTTGGTGAACAAACAGTGGTGTCACATCATTAAATCACAAGAATAATGAACAGTAATTCATGCAAATAAATAACCTCAGTCACTTTAGTCTTTAAGATTCTCAAAACTAGAAAATTAAAACAAAATGTTTGACAAATAAATGAAATGCAGGAAAATATCTGAATTTTACAAATCAACAGAAAGAAGATATGGAGAAGAAATACTTCTTTAAACAGTACAGAACCCAATCAGACAACACTGAGGGGGGGAGAGAGAGAGAGAGAGAGTAATAACCACAATCATCACTTAATATCGGATTTTAGGAGAACCCCTGAAGAAAATTAAATTTTGCTTTTCACATCCACCATATGCAAAAGGCATAATAACCACAATGCAACTTTATTACATGGGTTACCCATGAATCGATGCCCTTGCCTGAGGCAGTAATGGTGAGCGCTGAAAATCAATAATTGAAAGTTGCAAATGCTTTGAAACTCCTAAAAAGTTGACTGCACTGTTTGAACTATGTTCATCCAGCACACGGGTACTGCCAACATTGAAATTTGTGTTTGTCTGAATTACAATGAACAGAAAGCCGATTTCTAAAGATCATTGTAATTAAGACATGGAAACATTTGTGTTGTAATTGAGACATTGAAAAGCTTAAAGATCAGTGCCGCTTAAAAACTGCAGCCTTCAAGTGGATGAAAAGGATATTATCCACAAACTGATGGAGCAATAAATTAAGAAAAAATATTGGATCACAACAGGCCTCCAGTGAAAATATTTGAATAAATTTTATATTAGAAAGCAAGTAGATATGATGAAAACCTGTGCAATGGCCGAAATAGTGAGCACTGGTAGGGTGGCCAAAGCCACAAGTGCTAATCGCCATTGTAGCAACATCCCAATAAGAACAGCCACAATAATAGCAGCACTGTCTTGTATAAATATTGAAAGCCGATTGCTAAAAGCAGCTCGTACAAATGTAGCATCATTAGCCAAGCGCATGGATAAGGTATCAGCACTGTTTTCGTCTTCATCAAACCATCCCACTTCATTCCGCAGCATTGCTGTCATATGATGGGAACATGTAGATAAAGTGCCAGAACAGTAAATTGCAATCTGAAGAAAACTAATTAGAAACTAAAGAGTCACACACCTGAGAACATCATTCTACGAACTCGTTCAGTCATTTTTTCCCCCATAATACCAAAGTAGAAGTGCTGCAAGAAATTGGCAACGACCGTCACTACACCCATGCAAGCAATGATCAAGCACCATTTGTCAACTTCCTGCCTCAAGTGACGACCTTCATCAACTCTATAGTATGCTGTTACTATCAGTGCGATAACATAAGCAAGAAGAGGATTAAAAGAACCAAAGATAGCAGCACCAATGCTTCCTAACACAGCATAAAGCCATTCCGCAAAACTAAGCTGTGCAAGCCTCCAAAATGATGGTGACTTCTTATAATGTGTACTTTTTGACTCCTTCAATTTCATGGGAACATCATCTGAATGACTATGAGGGCGGCTAAAGGTTTGTGAATGGGAACGTTCATTTTTCGGATCAGATGTCAAAAGGGGTGAAACAGGGGATTCAGGGTCTGAACCATTTGATGTTTGTTGATTTGTGGACTGGACATCAATTTTGGGTAACTCTGGTAGTCTCATTTCAAAACTATCCTGCCTTTTTATTGTTGGTTCCTTATCTGCTGAATCCAAGGGCTGACCATTTTCCAGCATTTTCTCTGCTGGTGGACTTCTAGCTTTTGGTGACTCCTGGGAGTTAAAATTGCCATGGAATATACCAGTAACTCTCTGAAGTGATGGTGATTTCATCATTTTTGGTGATGATGGTTCTTGGAAGCTATTACTTGCTGAAGAATCCTTTTCAATTTGGAAAGCCGCAGTCTCCTTGTAGTTCTTCACTGGCATCCTGCATTAACAGAACCCATAAAGATGAAAGTTGGTAAGCAGAAAAACGAAATTTCATATCAAAATAAAAGATATTGTTTAGTCAAATAAACCACTAAAGAGATATTGCAAAGGTAACCACAGAAAATCCAAACCAAGTTAAAGAATGAACAATTGCTCTTGTATTATACCTCCTAGGAAGTTTTGCAGCTTCTTCACACTTGAGAAGCTCTGCATATAGGCCATCCAGGTTTAATAACTCATCATGTGTACCCATTTCAACTAGATGACCTTCCTCCATCACAGCTATGTAATCGGCATTCCTTATAAGACTAAGACGCCTAACTATAATTATAGTTGAACGTCCCAACATGAGGAGATCTAGAGCTTCTTGAACAGCTCTTTCAGCTTCAAAATCAAGTCCACCAGTGACCTCATCAAGCAGTAGAATTGATGGATTTAAAAGTACCGCTCTGGCAATTGAAAGTTTTATTTTCTGCTCTTCCATCAAAGCTAACCCGGCCCTTCCCACCTAAGATGCATAAGGACAAAAAGAAAGACCTTTTAAAAAATATATATAAAAAGGTGGAGAAATAAATGAACAAGATAAAACGGATACAGGTAAAATGTATTTTGCTTTTCAAGTTTCACCTGTGTGTCATATCCTTCCTCAAGTGAGGTAATAAATGTATGTGCATGCGCTATTTTAGCAGCTTCTTCGATTTGATCCATTGTAGCATCCCTCCCATAAGCAATATTATCTCTTATACTCAAACTGAGCAAGGCAGGCTCCTGAGTGACTAACCCAATCTGGCTTCTAAGCCACTCCAGTTTCAGGTTTTTTATATTTTCTCCATCCAAAAGAACTTCTCCTGCACCACAAAATGGGAAAACCATTGGAATCTGCAAGCAGAAACTTTTGCTAAAGGTTTCAGTGGAACCTTGAAAAAAATTGCATACACACCACAAGGGGAAAGCAATATGACCATCATACCTAATGTAGGATCATAAAACCGCTCCATGAGGGGGATAATACTGCTTTTTCCAGAACCATTTTTGCCGACAAGTGCCACAGCTTTCTTAGCAGGTACAGTGAGGTAAAATTCACTCAAAATAGGGATCTCAGGACGAGATAGATAACTGAAATAGACATTCCTAAACTCGATATTTCCTTGTACTGATGCTAGGGTAGTTCCCTCATGATTAACGGTAGAGGACGATCGACTAATCATCTCAAAAAGTCTATAAGCAGCAATTCGACCTTGATCAAATGAGTAGAAGTTGGTTGCCGCTTGATTCAGCCCACTGTTAGTGAAGATAGAAATAACACATAAATATAAAAGAATAAATGATAGGCATGATCCCAACAAGAACAATAATGATAATAAATGAAATAAAAAAGATGCTTACAGGCCACTTAATATTACAGCAAATAGGGCTGTTATAATTTCACCACCATGAGCGTGTCCATGAGTAACCAGGAACCTTCCAACCCAGAGTTGCAAGGCACATGAACAAATGGCAAGCCCATATGTAAATCCAAGTCCAAGTCCTTGCACCAGACTTATCAATATACCATATCTGAGAGTTGCTTGTAGTGATGTTGCATAAGAATACTTGGCTAATGTTTCATTTGTAAATGCATAAAGCGTCCTAATTTCAGAGACTGCCTGCATAATAGAGAGGAATGGATGTGTGAAAAAACAATGGCTTTAAACACTTCACCAAAACAGATCCAAGACTCTCAGTAAAATTATACTATCAACCTGACACTTAAGCCGATACTTAAAAGCAAGTTGTGTCACTATATGCAACGGGTATATGATAATATGAATGACAAAAATGGGGGCCAATGAATTCTATTTCGTTCTGTGGGTGTTGGGTAAGATGGAAATTTTTATATAAAATAATAATAAACCTGTTCAGCAATGCTAGCTGCTTCAGCATATGCATCTTGAATATTCTCAGCAAGCCTTTGGAGAAATATATTTGATATTCCTCCAGCAGCAACAATAAAAGGACCAGTGGCTAATGTTATAGCTGCAATCTGCCAACAGTTAATGAATCCAATAATGAGACCACTGAAAAATGTAGCCATGTTATGAATATAGTTTCCAACCTGCATTATCAAAGGGCAAGAAAAGGATTAGACAAAACACATGCACAAAGAGATCACATAGGAGGAGTTTCTCGAAGGAAAAGAAGTTGTGTGTGTGTGTGCGTGTGTGTGTTTCAAGGGGGGGAGGAAATGAGGCAAAATATTTTGAACGTACTTTTTCACTAAGAGCAGACTGAATGAGAAGCACATCACTCAATACTTGGCTCACAATGTCCCCATTGTTCCCATATGTATCAAAAAAACTCATATCCTGGTTAAGTAATACTTGGACATATCTTGACCTGATGACAGCAGTCTGTCGTTCTCCCGTCAGAATCCAGCATGAGACCTCTATTACATACAAAAAGTTAGTACAAATGTAGGAAAACAATCATCTTCTGTGATGACATAAATGCAATAATGATAAATTCTTCTAATGAAAAATCAACTTACCAATCCAACCAGCAGCGAAAACACCCACAGCAATATAAATGATGGATAAAGCAAGCTGCAGGCAGAAGCAGACAATAAAACAGTTATTGAATATGTACGTATACCTTCAACTTCCATTTCACATATAGATACTCATTGAAAATATAGCATAATAATGAAAGCAAAAATGTCCCAGAAAGAGAAGAAAAGGCCCTTGGTAGTGATACAAACAAGGAGGTATTTAAGCCTCAATACAATTCAGAAGCTGCCTGTTTCAAGTACACACTTTTTCACTATGGACACTCTTTTATATTTTCTTTTACCCAGCACAACCCTTCCATTGACAAATAAACACAGTTAGGAAGCCACTAACAGCTTATCCAATCTCTGAAATGACCTAACCTCACATCATCAAATGCTTGGTCCAAGTGGTTTTCCCCCTATCCCCCAATCGTCAAACCAAAAATAAATAGATATATTATATGCTACAGCTTGCTCATTATTTGTCAAGCATTAATAGGCTAATCAGATTACCACCACATCTTCAAAAATGAATTATATATTTTCTAGAATTAAGCTATTATCAGTAATGCAGTGTGCCAGTAGATTGGGAAAAAGACATCAGGAGTAAACCAATTATAGCTCAGCAAAGCAACAGTCCATACATACCAAAGTAACACTTGCTTATGAATATTTGTCAGCTGTAAACCTTATTAATGGATAAAGACTCATATGCGATCTCCCCTTACTCTTAAGATGATTTCAAAACAACTATTACATAACCATCATTCCTTACCAAATAAGAGGAGTCGCATCTAAATAGAATTTCACTAGCTATAATCATGATTATACAGAATCTTAGTTCATTTAGTTAGAATCTACTGAAGAATGATTTAATCCATAGATTGTAGACCCAACATGAGTTCCACATGGTAAAATAATCAGCAAACACAGATTCTCACTCACAATGGGGGAAATTTTAAAAAGAACAATAACGTCAAACTCCCAATAAGCAAACAAAATAAAGCTCCATAAATAACACACAATGAAATTGCTATCTCTAATGCTAAACCCAAATAGAACAAAAAACCAGATTACAAAAGAATGCAAATTTTCTCCACATGACAACTCCAACAGCATTCAGCCACTGCTAAACCTAAAGCAATTAATTCTGAATACTTTATCCCAAACTTAAACCAGGTCATTTCCAGCTCAACCTAATCGAATACTGTATTCCGCACTTAAATCAGCAACTTCCAGCTAAACCTAACACAAAATCCACCTAAAAACACAATTTCAATTTCTTTCCAAAACGCAAACAAACAAACAGAAGCTAGCGTTTCGAGAAAACGAGAAGAACTCACATCCATAAACCTCTGGAACTGGTCGTCAGACAAATGCGGCGGAGGCTCGCCCTGAGGATTGCGGTCGATCCAGAGTATCTGAATGATCTTAGCAAAGTAGTGCAAGTACACGACGAGAGCCGTCCCGTGAGCGGCGGCGGCGAGCGATCCAACAGCCATGAGAACCCAATCGAGGCGGTCGGCGCAGGTGAAGAGCCGCGAGAACGGAACAGCGGCAGGCGGCGGTTCGATCTCCTCAAGCTCCTCCATTTCCTCCTCCTGCTCGACGGGCTGAGCTGACGTGTCGACGCTGGCGTCGAGGTACGGCGACGGAGACTCGGGCGGCTCGGAGACCTCGGAGACCGGCGTCAAGGGCTGTACGTGCGGGGGGGACCATCCGAACAGCCCCCGAGAGATCATCATCTTGGCGAAATTACGTTACTGCCCTAATCTCCCTCCCTCCCTCCCTCTCTCCCTCCCTAAACCCTACCTAATTCTATTTGTCTATCAGTCCCTCTAAATTTAGCGGATCTGAGCTAAATTTAGCGTAAGAAAATTGAATGCTTCTGCTTTTCTGTGATTTGGGTGTTTTTGCTTTTCGAAAAAAGCAGAAGGAGAAGAAGGGACGATGACGAAGAAGAAGAAGAAGGAGTCGTGGAGGGATGGGGGTGATGGTTGGGGACTGGGTCAAACAAGGCGGAGAAAGACAAAGCAGGAGCAAAATATTGACTCCCACCCGCACCCACTGTCACACACACAAACACTGAGCCTAAAAAAAAAATACAAACAAAATTTAACGAAAATCAGAAAGTCAGAAAATTCTTTTTCTTTTTCTCTGTTTTTCTATTTCGATTAACGGTCAAACGCCGGCGATGCGTTTTAGAGGATTGTTGCGCGCGACCGCGCACCTGGGTTATGTCCCGGGGGTACTTACGTAATTTTACAGGGAATGATTGTGTTGGTAAATGTGTGAACAGCTGTGTATGAGGTTCATAATTTACGTTTTAGTCCTCAGGGCTGGGTTGTGGGAGGCTGACACGTGTTGGTATCTGTGCTATGAACCGGGGAGGTTAGTTGCCTTTTCGTATATTTAAATTGAATATTTTTCTTCTTGGCCAAAAAAAAAAAAAAAAAATTGAATCACCTGGGTTATGTACCGGGGGTACTTACGTAATTTTACAGGGAATGATTGTGTTGGTAAATGTGTGAACAGCTGTGTATGAGTTTCGTAATTTACGTTTTAGTCCTCAGGGCTGGGTTGTGGGAGGCTGACACGTGTTGGTTTCTGTGCTATGAACCGGGGAGGTTAGTTGCCTTTTCGTATATTTAAATTGAATATTTTTCTTTGTGATATTTAATAAAACTTCTTTGAGTTTTGTTTTTGGTGCATGGGGTGTGAGACCTTTTATTTGTGCCAGTGCATTTCCTCTGTTCTCCTCATTCTTTTTCATTTGCATATTATGCTTTAGTATCGATTGTTTATTGTAGTTATGTTGCCAAGCTGTTATTCCTCTTTTTTCAATAATGTAATGTAATTTTTATACAATTATTTGTTCAATTCATTACAAGGGAAATACCTGCTCATGAAAAAAAAAAACAAGGATTATATGTTAATACACGTTTTAATATTCCATAAGACATTAATATTGTTGCTTATGAAAAAGTTCCTTGCCTTGTAGTTCACAAGTTCGGTGTTCTAAAATTTCAAGATCCCTTGTATTATTACAATTTTATGCATATTTTTTACTTGTGGTTATGGTTTTTGGTTAAATATAAAAATTCAATTTATGAGAATTTGTAATTTTAGTGACATAGACGTTATAGTATTGATGCCATGTTTGACATGCTGAATAATACTTTTGATTGGACAAAATATCGAAATTATATGTTTGGTGTCATTTTGTATTATTTAATTATCCAATAACATTATACAATGGTCTGTTTTAATATATATTCCACACTCGATTAAATAAAATACCTCAAAAGCTATTCAATACTATACAATCATATACCAAATTAAACGTGGCCTTAAAGCCTTAAAAATTCAGAGATCCAAGACTTGGTCTCCCATCACTAGACTTTTATTCTCCTCCTATTAATGTTGAACATTTAGTATTTTCATTTTTCTTTTCAAAATAAGGGTAAAGTTGTATGCCTTAAAAGTTAAAACTTGTAGGTAATTAATAATATACAATTTAATCTAGGTGGAAAGGGGTGCGAACCACCAAGCACCACTTAATTAGATTAATCGAGTTGCTTTGCTTATATATCACCTTGATTTGCTGTTCAGCTTATTTGTAATTGACAAGAATCCCGACAACAAAAACCTACAATTTGGTTACCTAATCAAACTAAGTTATGATAAAAGCATTTTTATTACCATTTGTTGTTGCGCAGTCATGATGAAAACATAGTTTTATGATTCTTAAATGCCAAAAATCGTTGTAGAAAGACTTTTTACCATAATGGGCATTTAAAAGAATTTGATGAGAAATAAATAATCTATTTGCTAAAAATCGTTGTAGAACGACAAGTTTTTATATGTTTTTAAAATAGTAATAGACTACAAGTCTAAAGCTATCACATTATTGACTTGATAAATTAAGCATATATACTGATTTTATGGAACATCAATCATAATCACTACAACATGATTCTGAGACTGATATAAGTTATATATATATATATATATATAATTTATAGGTCACATGTTTAGAATTTTGTTGCAACCGTGTGACAATAATGTCAAAAGAAAAATGTGAAAGATAACTTACCTTTTTGAACATTTTTACTGGAGAGAAAAAAAAGAAAAAAAGATGGGCATCATTTACATGGGCCAAGAGACATCCCAATACATGATGAAAAAGAGCAATGATAAGGTTCCTAGTCCTACCTTGCAGAAGAAATCATGTGGGATGGTGTAGTCATAATTCAAGAATCACAACCCACAACCGACAACCATATCACACAAAGGAATATACTATTATCTACCTGCAAAAAAAAAAAGACTATAGTTCGTAGCTTAGGAACTACCTCTTTGAGGTACTTTATCAAACAATTTTAACCTTAATATTTAAAAGAGAAGATCAAGAAAATTAACAATATGAATCTAAATTTCGTTGAGAAAAAGTAGCTTTAAGAGATGAATTTTACTACTACAAATGAGTCTTTACGAATATACTCTATGATAAACAAACTTAAAATGTATGTATATACCCGTTACATAAAAACATTACTTATACCATTTATTTTTCAAAATTTTATTTGTATGGCATGAGTGTTTTTTCACCGTGTTTTAATCTTTATGCAATGTATTTTATCAACACTAAAAATAAAAGTTGTTTTTCAACTTATATGAGGAATTTTATTTTGCTTCCTAGACTATTATATTTGCATTAATTTGCTTTTCAAACTTTTAATTTAGAAAATTAAAAATTTTGACATTTTCAATTTACATATTTTTTATTTAAATTTAGTAGGAATTAAAAAGGAAAAAATGGTAAAATCTAAATAGAAATGACCATTTTGCTCAAAAAAGAACCCCATATTATTAGCATATAGTGTTATGAAAACAGAAATTTAAATGAAAATATATAAATTGACGAAAAAATCTTCAATTGACAAAACTAAAAAGGTTAGAATTCTAATTTTATAAATTAGAGGTCTAAAGAGGAAATTGATATAAATAGAATAGTTTTAACAGCAAAAATGACATTAACTAACATTTTATTTGATGCGGCAAGAAAAGGCCTAACGAACAACGACCCACAACGAGTATAACGGATAAGTCGTCCAAACAAAAAAGAAGGAAAAAGATAAGGTGATCAGCACAAGAATCCACACACACACACCAGACTACTCTTTGTTGCTGCTTCACTCTCAAACACAAAAAGGCACCAACAATGGCGACACTGCAGAACTCACCCTCGCTTCACAGGACCCTTGTTCTCAACTCTTTCACTAAGGTTCTCAATCCCTCTCTTCCTCTCCAACTGTATCTCTCTTTTCTGTTTTAGCTTTATAAAATTCAGTGTGCTTTTTCCTCAAATTTTTGGTTTGCTTAAAATTGGGTTTTTTGGCATCAGGTACATAAGCAAATTAGCACCTTCCATTGCTGTAGAAGAAGCATGTCGTTTTTAGTAAAAGCAGAGCAAGCTCTAGCGTCTTCAACATGCTCTCCTTCTCAAGGTCCCTCTTGCTTTCTACCCATCTTTGTGGAATTCAATTTGCATTGTTATACAATATACATTATTGTCCTTTGTAACCAATCCTCCATTACTGCTGGTCTTTTATCATTGGCTTTAACACACCCTATTGCATAGAAAGTAAAAGTAACAAAATTTTCACTTTTGGGCACAATTTTGGCTACTGTACTATTTTGATATTGATATTGGCTGCCACATTATATTTCTTTTCAAAATTTCCATCTAATTTTATGTTTATCTTTGGCAGATAGACCTGGGAGACGCCAAGTGCTAGCTGCAGGGACAATGGCTTCTTGGGTTGCTCTCATGAACCAACATTCTGTATCATGTAAGGAGCTTTTAACAATTTAAAATTGTTCTGTGGATGTTCTCCTTTGAATTCTAGCTTTCTTGTAGTAGTCTAGAATTTCATACCACATATTAGATAGTGTTCAAGTAGCAATGTAGAAACAAAGTGCACTATATGTGCAGTGAGATGCTTTCCTTGATTAATGATGAGTGATATCCTAAAAGAACACCTTTGATATGGCTCAGTTGCTGCAGAAAACAAAAAGGGATTTCTGCCCGTCACGGACAAGACAGACGGATACGAATTCGTCTATCCCTTTGGGTGGCAGGTGAGAGCTTCTGTGTTTTATCTGTGCCTTATGCCTCTGCCTTTGTGATGATTGATCCTTTATTATCACACTTAAAGTTATGGACAGTTCTTTAATGGGTTTTTTATGTGTGTCTGGGGAGTGTTCAGGAAGTAACCATTGAAGGCCAAGACAAGGTATTTAAGGATGTGATTGAGCCATTAGAGACTGCAAGTGTTACCGTGTTCCCAACCGTCAAGCAAGACATTAAGGAATTTGGGTCCCCACAAGAGGTAAGCTATAAGATTTGTGCAACTAGTGTGGTGCATTTAACATAATCCCGAATCCCAGATGTTGATATCATTTTCTACTTACAATTTTCTTAGGCCTTTTGGTGGCTAATAGCCTAATAAGGGTACTGTCACTCACTCATATACTTATTGATCTAACAGGTGGCTGAAACTTTAATTAAGAAGGTCTTAGCTCCTCCTACCCAGAAAACAAAGCTAATTGAGGCAAAAGAGGTTTGATCCCTAATTTATTTTTCTTTGTAGCATAATGTGTTAAACTTTTGATGCCTTCAGTAAGGTGAAGCAATCAACTAGTTACAACAATTCAAATTTCTTCATATATGCAGTATAGCAAATTCGTGATGCAACAGCCTAGGAATTCAACATAAATCTAAATCAACCCAACTCACAATAAGTTAGATGAAGCCATTATGACTGCCAAGTTCATGAGTTAATTTAATTACACATAATCATGTTGAAATTTGCTGGAGAGACTTCTCTTTTTCAATGCTGCAATAATTTGCTGATCAGGGTAGCATAAAACAGTGTGCATTATCTACTTTATATATGGTATTTGAATCTATTCTTAGCTTTGATTCTATGTTAGATGTGTAGGACACTATTCAATGCTGATTAATTGCTTTTGTATCTATGGTTACAGCACGAGGTTGATGGGAGAACATATTACACTTTTGAGTTTGTTGCCAAGGCTCCAAATTATACTCGCCACGCTCTCAGCACAATATCTATTGGCAATGGTATGCAACTGGGATTGGCTTCTGCTATCCTATTCCACTGGCTTTTGAATCATGGCTATTCATGATATGATATTTTGACAGTTTTGTAAGCATCAGTGTTAATCTTGGTTATGACCTGCATTGCCCATTGCAGGTAAGTTCTACACTTTGACCACAGGGGCCAATGAAAGAAGGTGGGGGAAGATGAAAGACAAATTAAACACCGTGGTTGATTCCTTCAAAATATTTAAAGTCTGATATTGAGTTCATTGCTTCCAAATTTGATTAGGAGCGGCTCGCGTTCAGACTGCAAAACACCATTGTGTATCATACTGATAAGAGGCCAAGCTCTATTTCTTTTGTTTTTTTTTGTATTATACTAAATTTTTTTTTTTTTATTAAAATTTTTTTTCGGGAGAAGATGGTGAGCGGCTCGCGTTCAGACTGCAAAACACCATTGTTTATCATACTGATAAGAGGCCAAGCTCTATTTCTTTTGTTTTCTTTTGTATTATACTAAATTTTTTTTTTATTATTAAAATTTTTTTTCGGGAGAAGATGGGGGAGATTGAACAAACATAATCGTTTATCCAGGAATATCTATTAATGAAAATAAGCAGTTTTGAATGCCCTTAACCCATAATCTTTCACATTTGATGCCCAAGAGATCCTACACTTTTGACTTGGGTTACTGAGAGTCATTGATGCCATAAACCAACCAAATTCTCAGAAATTATTAACGCATTGCAAAGTACTAAAAATTAATTGCATTCCATTGCCAAAATAGTTCCAACTTTTAATTAAGAAAACATAACTAAAACAGGAGTTCTAAAACAGTGCAGTAATTCTAACAAAAATTTCATAGTAAGAATGAAATCAAGAAATCACTGGTTACAGATAAAAAGACAATTCAACATCATTTTATGATCCCATTCTTGTTGTCCACATCCAAGGCATCGCAATTTCAACATCAATTTATATGATCCCGATCTTGTTGGCCACATCCAAGGCATCGTAATCAGGTGTCAACCTAACATACGCCTTCTTCGTTCCATCAGGCCTGCACAACACAAGCTAAAGATTAAATTGGAATTCATGGAAAGAAACACAATTATACACCACATTCAAGCACCATGTACAATGCTTAAGTCAAACACAAAAAGCTTTCTATAAACATATACTGATACCAGTTTCCTTGGATTCATAGATGACAAAATAAGAAACTGGATCAAGAGAAATAAAGAAAGAATTCACACTGTAAACCTATTGGTAGCTGAAAAATTATTACCTGATCAAAGTGTTCACTTTCTTGGTCTGAATGTCATACATCTTTTTCACTGCAGCCTTGATCTTCTTCTTATCAGCTCGGATGTCAACAATGAAAACAAGAGTGTTGTTGTCCTCAATCTTTTTCATTGCAGACTCGGTAGTTAGAGGATACTTGAGAATTTGATAATGGTCCAACTTGTTCCTTGGTGGTGCACTAATTCGTGGATACTTGGGGTTCCTTTCTTTCTTCAAGGTCCTTGGCCTATGGAATGTGACAGATGTCCTGATCTTCTTAGCCTTCTTAAATGTTGGGCCTGATTTCACAGCCTTGGCAGTCTTCAAGGCTTGAGCCTTTGGATCAGTCTTCTTAGTGTCACCTGCAAGAGGTAAACAAATAACAATTTAGGTTGCATAAGAAATGAAATAAAATTATGAAACTAAAAGTTAGTTGTTTGATGATGGAACTACCATTTAGTGACAAAATTATGAACTTTAAGTTTTTGTCTAAACACAACATTAAATGGTGTCTGAATAAATATTCCCATTCCCGCAAGTTTCACAAAAGTACTCGTGCAAACTCAATCGACTTCAAAAGAACGTAAAATTTAAAGCCTCCTGTTGTAGTAGAACAATCGCTAAAACCACAAGTTTACCTCCTAGATAGAAAACAACTACAACAGCATACATAATTATAATTTTACTGATCTAGTAAATGGGATATCAAAGTTAAACAAGAGCCAGTAAAGAAGATAAAGAATGAGAGGAATTTGTGCAATAAAGAGGGCTTCACAAAAATAAATTTTCACAAAGTAATTACATACATCAGATACAGTCATTCATAAACCATTAATTATTGTTTCCGCTTATTGGTTCTATGTCAAAGGAAGTACCTTTGGGAGCCATTGCTCTAAGCTCTACGTTAAACAATCCAACCTGACAAGAAACCCGTAACCAATGAGAATAGAAATCAGGAAAGCCTCAGTCAATGCGAAGCGTATAAGAAAAACGAAAATAGAGCAAAAAAAAAAAGAATAGCATAATAATCACCGTGATTTTTTTGGCTATAGGAAAAATGATACGAAAATACAATGATTTATTTTTCATTGAAAAAGTTGGGATTTTAAATTCGGAAACCATTTTTTCAACAATATCATGCACAAATACGATAACCAGAAAAATAGTAATGCAAAGCGTATGAAAAAAGGGAAAAAAAAGCAAAAAAAAAATGACTACGCATAATAATCACCGTGATTTTTTGTCAATAAGAAAATTGATACGAAAATACAATGATTTATTTTTCATTCAAAAAGGTGGTATTTTAAATTCGGAAACCATTTTTTCAATAATATCATGCACAAATACGATAACCAGAAAAATAGAGGCTCAATTCAGAGACCAAGTAAATGTCTAAGTTGAGTTTCAGAAATAAGCTAAATCAATGAAACTATTGCATATAAAGTTGTGGTAAGGTTCATAGACAGCGCGAAAGAGAGGGAGTTTCGAAGAAGTACCTGACGACGAAGCAGCTGCGGCCGAAGAGTAGGGTTTCCAAGTGGAGAAGATGACTCTGATTTGTTTATATAGGTACTCTCTTTTTTGCTAGTAAAACCCTTGCTTTCATATGGGCCTATCGTTTGGGTTTGACAGATTAACAGAACTATTGGGCCTCATCAGGGCCCAGGTTGAGGCCCAGTTTCTAGAAGAACCTGGGCTAAGATTATAAAGGTCATTTCTTCGACCTTTTTTTTTTTTTAGCTGCGGCCGAAGAGTAGGGTTTCCAAGTGGAGAAGATGACTCTGATCTGTTTATATAGGTACTCTCTTTTTTGCTAGTAAAACCCTCGCTTTCATATGGGCCTTATGTTTGGGTTTGACAAATTAACAGAACTATTGGGCCTCATCCAGGCCCAGTTTCTAGACGAACCTGGGCTAAGATTATAAAGGTCATTTCTTCGACATTTTTTTTCGCATTTTTTTCTGCTTATTTTTGCTCTTTTACCAAACAAATTATGACATAATTATACTTCTAAGATTGTTTTTTTACTTATTTTTTGGAAATCTCTCATTGGTCGTTTGTGGTTTAGAATTTACTTAATGGGGAGCTAAACTCAAAACTATAAACCCCAAAATGCATGACAATATATTCTATATCTTAAATGATAAGTCATAAACCCCCTAAACTATACTTACCAATAAAGCCTAATAAACCTTATAGAAATTAAATATAATTTAAATACAAAAAGAGATACCAGACAATGAAAGGGTTTGGTACGTGCTAGCATGTATAATGCATCTATGAAGACACGAGTGGGTCTTTGGAATTTATTCACTATGATTATTTTAACATTAATTAAGTTCTATACTTCTTTTATCTACTACATATCGATCTTCTCATATCAATCTCAAGCATATATTAAATATATTGAAATTAATCTAAAACTACAAATATATTTTAAAGCTCAAAAGTAAAAAAATATGTATGCCAAAATAAGTTAATTCAAAATGGTCGGTAGTAGTTGATCGAAGTTGAGAAAGACATCAGTTAAGACTCAAGACAATCTTGGAGTGGAGGGAGACTATCAATTTCTTTGACATGCAACACATGTACGTGAATTGCTAGCTCCTACATTTCTCAATTTTTGTACATTGTAATTAGGGATAATTAAGTGAATCATAAAATGTTGCACATAGTAAAAAACATAATACAAATGAGATAAATCAAGGAGAAACTCACATTAATTTGTCATATGCCAAATATTTGTGTGAATTCCCCTTGCATTTTCTGGCATGCAATCGCAAAGCCACGGGATTTAGCATTGGGCTGATCGCAAGTTATTTCCACACCAGATAAGGGCCCATGGGCTGATATCCATTATCTTCTCTTTTTTTTTTTGGGTGATTTATAGTCCGGTTCAATTTTTCCTCTTCTCTTAGACTAATACCTTAATACTTTTTTTTTTACTAAAGTTCAAAAATATTATTCAGATATTTTTAATATATTTAAATAATGTAAAATATTATCCTAAAACTAATGATATGTAAATCTTAATATTATCCTACTATTATCATAATATTATCCTAATATTATCATAATATTATTCTAATTGTATATTACTTTAATATTATTATATTATATTATATATCCTAATTAATATTATCATATTATCCTATAATTAATTATGGGATTTAACTGTACCAAACGAACGATTGACTCTGGTTTGTAAATACATTTCAATTATACCAATCAATCGATTGGCTTTGGTTTGTTAGCTTTTATGTTATGGTTTAGCTCTAGAATTTTGGGTTCCGCCCAAAATCCCAGAGTTAAACCCTAACATAACGCCTCTATCAAATCCATTCTATACCCTAAGAGGGAATGGGGTGAAAAAATGAGATTTACCCTCAAAACTCA
>QANT01004863.1:0-56902 GCA_003254885.1 Purshia tridentata | reverse complement strand
TTAGACTCTAATATCAATATTGAATTAGAGTTGATCTAGTTGATCGATGATAAAAGAGCAATGCTAGCTGCCTTCTTCATTTGCCTTCTCCCTTCTCATAATGTCACGTGTACTTCATTAACTTTTATACGTAAGATTTTAATATTTTGAAAACATAAATCATTAAAAGTTTTTTCCTTTTTAATTTATGCCTTTTAAAAAATATTAAATAAATTTTTATTTCCAAATAAACATTAACAAATTAAAAAAAAAACCTTTACATATTGTAAGAAGGGAAAAAGTAAATAGAGAAAGCAAATGAAAAAGTCAGCTAGCATTGCCTCGAAGATAAAAAGTTTTTCCTACACGGTTGGATTTGAATCCTCTCACTCTTCTATAGTTTTGCACAAAAAAATATGTCAATGATATATTAGTGTACGCCTAGACGTCAATTCGCTTGACTTCTAACATTTGATATTGGCTTAGCTCTACTAACTTTTAACACGCATTTATGAGAGTGACAAAGGGACATTTCCAATGCTTTCCTAGTCCACAATAAGCAATTTCACCTAATTTTGTAACCCTGATTATTCTATTATTCTGTTTTATAATTTTAACAAATTCACCATACTAAAAATCGAACCAGGTTTTCTCAGTGTAATAACTTCAACATATATATATATATATATCGAATTAAAACAATCATCAAGAGATAAGAAACTGTTGTGCAATTTTTCAGTGGTAAAATCTATGGTCTTCTAAGAACAGCACAATCCATATATAGCAGCAGGGGCAAGAGGAAAAACAGTGACACTTGTAATTTTGTATATAGAAACTGACATCATAATCAACCATGTCACATTGTAACACTAAAAATTTTGACTCAAGCCAGGTATCAAAATTGGTTGATGTATAATTTGTTCTATTTATATAATGAGTTGAATTCCCAATTGGTGTTCCGATTCCCTAAGTTGGCTCCATATAAGCTTTTCAACGTTTTTGTGAAATCATAATACACAATCCTCTACGCTAAGCCACTTGCACGTATATATATATATATATTATTCAACTAGTTCTCACACACCCACTGCCTCTCTAGTTTTTATACACTAGCTAGTATGATTTATTTATATAATATTAATATTGCAGCCCCTCATGATTGACCAGACCATGTACATGGAGTTTGGATTCATCTTACCTATTTCGTGTAAAGCATTTCAAACATTAACATTTTGAAATTAAACAAAACCCTTAAAATCCATGCAGGGTACAAAATCATTAATAGACAACCATAAAATGCTATTCATTTCTTTTTCTAATAGCCAACACCCAACCAATGATACTAACTTGTTTATTTTAGCACATAGTTGTTGTCGACATTTTTTCAATTTATTTTTAGGGTATTCTACATCATTTTAAATGCTCAAAAATGACACATACTATTTGAAATAGCGACATATACAAAGGAAGAGAAGATGTAATGACAGTGGTGTGCTTGTCCAGGTGCTCAAAGTGGACTAACGCAATCGACCCCACCCCATATATTATCACTACCGATATTAATATTCAAGTCAGGCTCAGCCCAAGTACAATTATCAATATATATAGTGGCTCATCACTGCTTTTCGTTTGTTTTGTTTTTCTGAGCAACATGATTGTTTACTTTGTAAGAGTCTTTAAGATTAAAAAATTCACTTTCTTAAAAGGTCTTAAATTACAGATTCAATGATGGTCTGGTATCAAGCATTTGTCAACCACCAAATTCATCAATCTCTTCGGTGATTTATAATCAATAACTTGGTTAATAAGAAGGATTGCGTTGAAGTGCAAAGTCAGCAATTCTGAATCCCATATCGATAAATTGAGGAAAGCAGGAAAACAGAGCGGTGTATAAAGTGGACAGCCCGAGAAAACCTAAATCATACTTTTTCGGCCTTCTCGCTAAGGTGAAGTGTTGTATCTGTTCTTATTAGTTCAATATCTGATACGTGGGCCAAGGGCCACATGATATTAAATTAGTTTTTTTAGGGAGAGAGCCCGCTTTAGTAGCTTGGTTACTAGTACTGGTTCTCGAGTGTAGCCGAAGTGTTGCACTACTACATGGGCTAAGCGCACCCTACCAATTTTTGTTCAAACTTGATTATTTATTTATTGGGCATTTAAGCTGAATGTGAGCTCTCTATTTTATCTGATTAAGTACAGCAAATTGAGTAAAAAGGATCTAATAATGCTTTAGTGATACAGTGAGCTTAAGAACAGCTCTAAGATTAGCTAAATCCATGAACTCAGTCTCCATAATCCCATAACCCTTAACAAATCGAAAAAACCCAGTCCCAGACACAATTCCAAACTCTCTTTCTTTCATTGCAAAAAGATCAGCACCTTGAATTTCCAGAGTACTATCTTTGTACTCTCCATCAGTGAATATCACTGAAAACACCAAATGCAGGCCCTTCCCATCCAGATCAGAGTTGATGTAGAACCCTTGAGCCCTGCCAATCTGTTGCGATTCAATAGTGGGCCCAATAGTTACCGGGTCGTCGACGGCTACGATTGTCCCGAAGTGGAGGACGCTGGACGTGGGTCCGGCTTTCCCGGCCACGGTGGTTGCTGATGTGTCATGGCCCGTTAAGTAGTCGTGGACATAGAAGACTAGCTTGGTTTGCTTGGGCTGGAGCCTGGGGATCGTGTAGGCCACATAGAGGAGAGTTATGGTGAAGAAGAGTACGAAGAAAGTGGAGGTGGACATGGCGTTTTGGGTTTGGGGCTTCTTCTTTTTTCAGGAGAATTAAAGAAGGATTTGGAGATGAAGATGAGTTGGTAGTTGGTACTATAATGGTGTTGCGAAGATTCTTTGCTCACAAATTGGAATAGTTTTTGGTGCAAAATGACAAATCTGTCAATCTTTGCCTAGTTTAGTGTTTTGATGCTTTATGGTTATTCAGACTACTATGTCTTACGATTATTCAATACTCTGTCTGACTCTATGCAACATTATATATGTATGTATGAGACAAAAAAGTGTATTTTAAAAATATAATTGCATGAATGAACTACTTATATATATATATATTTATTTGCCTAATATGAAGCAATGAATGAAGCTCCCTGATAAGGCCCATAAATGTATCATCAAATAGACCCATGCAAACATGTATAACCCAAAATATAGTACAGGCTTCTTTCATGGACTTAGTGAATGTACCACCGCTCCTTTAAACGCCAAACTAAAGAAACGCCAAGGCAGTCAATAATGCCAAACGGATCCAAACAAACATCATTTACTCATTTAGCGTTTCTCTAATTCTCTCTCTTACCGTTGCTCTCCAAACCAGTAACTGCCTCCTATACTAACGTTCCCTAGATCCTGGAAAAAAAACGCACACAAAAATAACATTGAAAAAACATAGCAACAATTTAGAGAAATGGAAGCACAACACAGCTTGATTTGTAATTCTTGCACCCTCCTGAAAATCCCAGGTAAATTTGTAATCTTTGCTTTTAATGAAAGCAAGAAGAATTCATTGAATTGGTACTAGTTACAACACTTTCTCGCTCATTTTCTTGTTCTCTGTTTTTTCCCGTCTCACGTTTGATCTTGTCCTGCCTCACCTCTCATTTTCTGAGTTGTCTCTCAAAAGGGTTTCTCTTTTCAGCTATGATCTGCAATACCCACGTCTTATTTTCTTTGATTTTTCTATCTTTCTCATCAAACACCATTCCTGTTCTTAGCGGAGACTCTGATTCCTCTGTTTCTTATATAATTTCTTGTGGCTCTTCAAGCGGTGGCACCGATTCAGAGGGTCGAAAATGGGAGTCCGATTCCCAATTCCTCACCTCTGCCACCAATTCAGAGACGGCAACAGCCCAATACCAAGACCCTTCTCTGCCATCCCAAGTGCCATATATGTCAGCAAGGATTTTCAAATCCTCATCCTCATACAAGTTCTCTGTTCCACCAACGAAGCGCCTCTGGGTCAGAGTCTATTTCTATCCAGCTTCATATAACTCCCTCGACCCCTCCAACTCGTATTTCGACGTGCTTGCAAATGGGTTCACCCTCCTCAGCAATTTCAGTGCCTCCATTACAACCCAAGCTCTCACCCAGGCCTATGTGGCAAGAGAGTTCTCCCTCATCCCCGTCCAATCTGGCAATCTGAACATCACATTCACACCCTCTTCACAACGGGACAAGTCTTACGGTTTTGTTAATGGAATTGAGGTAATTCCCATACCGGAAATTTTTCAGCCTGCCACCATGGTCGGGTTCGAGGACCAAAATATCGATGTCCAGAACTCCTCGGTTCAGACCATGTTTAGGCTCAATGTTGGTGGACAGTACATTCCAAGTACCAATGACTCCCAGCTTTCGCGGACATGGTACGATGATTCTCCATACTTGTTTGGTGCAGCCTATGGGGTAACCTTTCAGGCTGGTAACGTCAGCATAAAATATCCAAGAAATGTGCCCAATTATATTGCACCTCTCGATGTGTACAGCACAGCTAGATCAATGGGACCTGATACAAAAGTCAATGAGAATTACAATCTCACTTGGATTTTCCAGGTTGATGCAAATTTTACATATGTTGTCAGGTTCCATTTCTGTGAGCTTCGTCTGACCAAGATAAACCAGAGGGTGTTTGATATTTTTCTCAACAACCAAACAGCGCAGCCGGATGCAGATGTGATTGGATGGGCTGGGTCCATAGGACTGCCGGTTTATAAGGACTATGCAACTTATGTTAATGGTAGAGATGGTGATGTGGAACTGTGGGTGGCCTTGCACCCATCTGTGTCAGCGAAGCCTGAATACTTTGATGCAATACTTAATGGATTGGAGCTTTTCAAGGTTAATGACACTAGTGGGAATTTGGCAGGCCTGAATCCGAACCCGTCAGAGATGCTTCTCAATGCTGAGGCAGCGGCAAAGAGGTCGTCTTTTATTCCATCGGATAAGGATAAAGGTAAGGGCCAAATAATTGGTGAGATAGCTGGTGGGGCTGCTGGTGGTGTTGCTGTTGTTGCAGCTGTGTCTTGTGTTGTGTACCAAAGGAAGAAAAGAAAATTGAATGGAGCGGAGGGCAGGGTTAGTGCTTGGTTGCCGCTATATGGTAGCTCTCACACATCCACTGTGACTGGTAAGAGTACTGCTGGCACTGGCAGTAGCCGGGTTTCAAGCCTTGCTGCTGCAGGTCTATGTAGGCATTTTTCATTGGCTGAGATCAAGCAGGGTACCAAAAACTTTAATGAATCCCAAGTTATTGGGGTTGGAGGGTTTGGGAAGGTTTACGAAGGCATTATTGATGGAGGGACCAAAGTGGCTATAAAAAGATCGAATCCATCTTCAGAACAAGGAGTGAATGAGTTCCAAACTGAAATTGAGATGCTTTCAAAGCTTAGGCACAAGCATTTAGTCTCTTTGATTGGTTTTTGTGAAGAAGATGGTGAGATGGTTCTGGTTTATGATTACATGGCTAATGGGACTCTGAGAGAGCACCTTTGCAGGAGCAACAAGCCGCCCTTATCATGGAAGCAGAGGTTGGAAATTTGCATTGGAGCTGCAAGGGGATTGCACTATCTTCACACTGGTGCCAGGTACACCATCATCCACAGAGATGTGAAAACCACAAACATCCTATTGGATGAGAATTGGGTAGCTAAAGTGTCCGATTTCGGGCTATCAAAAACAGGTCCTAATCTTAATAACCAAACCCATGTTAGTACAATGGTGAAGGGTAGCTTTGGGTACTTGGACCCTGAGTATTTCCGCAGGCAACAATTGACAGAGAAATCTGATGTTTACTCTTTTGGGGTAGTCCTCTTTGAAGTCTTGTGTGCAAGGCCAGCGCTTAATGCTAGCTTGCCTAAGGAACAAGTTAGTCTTGCAGATTGGGCCACACACTGTAGAAGGAAGGGAACTCTTCATAAAATTATTGACCCACATCTTATGGCTGCAGGGAAGATTATCAATCCTGAGTGTCTGCAAAAGTTTGCAGAGACAGCTGAGAAGTGTTTATCTGATCATGGAATTGAGCGTCCTTCGATGGGTGATGTGCTTTGGAACCTTGAGTTTGCACTACAGTTGCATGAAAATCCTGATGGAGAAACATTTGTTGCTGAAGACAAAGTAAATGAGTCCTATGCTATGCATAATGCCATGTTGACCATTGATGAAGAGAGCGCTGCAAGTGAGGCTGATTTTGATCCCGAGTTCGGCACAAATGCAGTTTTTTCACAATTTGTGAATACAGGAGGAAGATGAGAACAGTCGTGTGACTTATGCCTCAAGTTAACTCTTTCTCTATGTTCTCTTTGGCTAGGAATTTTGTTTTGTAGGTTGTGTATTATGCCTTTTTAAACGCTTTTTGTCCTTGGTAGATACAAGAAGACAGACAACTGATACTATATTACAGAAAATTTTGGTTTGATGCACGCATGATTTGTGAATATAATGTATCATTATATTCATTACCAATATTCTCTGCAGGTTATATTTTGCTGAAAAAAATAATGATTGTATTATAATAAGAACAAAAGTTACAGGCATTATGCATGATTAAGGCATAGAGTGCATAACTCAGGAGGGGATCAAACATCCACTCTCCCTTTGAGTTCGTAGTTCAATCCCATTGAAAAAT
Organism: Purshia tridentata; assembly: GCA_003254885.1. NCBI lineage: Eukaryota > Viridiplantae > Streptophyta > Magnoliopsida > Rosales > Rosaceae > Purshia > Purshia tridentata. Next base: position 50,282 of record QANT01004863.1, on the reverse strand, counting down.
TCCATGAGCAACTGAATTTGATAATCTTGGTGTCAAGCTCTTTTGTTATTAGGTTGAGGCCCTTGTTAGAATCTTGTTTGGTTTATGTATTTGAAGGACAAAAAAATGTTTTAATCTTCATAATCAAATAATGTTGTTTGCTGCTAGTTCACTCTAGTTGAGATTAAATTCAAGGCCTAGAACCTTAGGGGCTAGGGATTTTAAGTACTGGCTATTGACCATGTGCCTTAAACATGGCTATACCAATTTACCAACCAATAATGTGCAAAATGACGACAAAGCTCTAAGCATGTAAACTTGTACAGCAACCAGCAAAAGCATAAAGTAAGCAGAGGGGAAGCATTAAAACTCTCAGACACTAAATATGCTGAAGTACACCATAAATACTATTTACTAAATGCTTTAAAAAGTAACATTTTGGTTCCCACTCTGTTCCTTCACAGATAGCATGAACATGACCATTTTCAAAAGCCCCTTTTTCTTTTTACAAAATTCAAAGCTCCCATTTATATGCAAATAAATTTTCACAATAAATGTTCTGATTGAAGTTTAAGTGCCATCATAAATGAAAAAGGATCCGAACCTGTAATAAATTTTTTGATGTAGTGGAAAAGGAACATCAATATTAAGTATTAACTTGGACTTAAATAATATTTTGTCAAAGCTTGGGATATATGGAGTAATGCCGATACAAATAACTTGGGTGCCATTTCATTAAAGCTAGTATTACTTTGATATATAATGGGTTTTTAAATTGGAATGATTTTTTGCAAGAATAAATTTTAAGTAAGGACTTAAAAAATGAATGGTCCAATTAAGATTACGTTGTGTAGTTGACATAAAATAGTGATTATCACCGTATTATTTTACTAACCAGTTAGTTCTAAAATATTTTATTTATACGCATATTTTTATTTATTACTTATATGCCCTCTATTTTTCTATATTGTACATGTTAGCTGTGTGGTAGCTGTGTTCAAACCATGATGCAACATATTGCAGCCTTTGCTTGCAAAAATCTTGTCATCTTGTGCTGTGCTCCCGAAGCAGCTACTTCTGACACTCTTTCTCGTTTGCTCCAATCATACTTTGGAAAAAGACTCTACACCTTGAACCCCAAGAATAGACATAGATAGATAGACTACTCTCTCTCTCTCTCTTTCTCTCTCTCAACATGCATTAATAGAAAAGAGTATGCACTCAGAGGAACACACGGGCCGGCTGAAAAAAATAAGCACGGAGTTTCTTACCATCCATGCCCATGCAGCCATACATTAAACATTTACTTTTTACTAATAAAAATAAAATCATAACACATTTTGGGGAAGAAATTTTAATATCAACTATTAAAGATATATATCAAATATATGCTATAGCAGTGTAACAAGTAAGTACTACGTAATATAGCTAATATCTAATAGCTAGGCTTTGAAAAAGCTGATACATACATACAACATTGGTAGCTTTTTCTGGGATATATATTAAGAATTTGGATTTTGGGAACTGGGGTCTAATTTGAAAAAGCTGATATCACATACAACATTGATTGATCATGCAACTATTTCATCCATTTGATCATGAATGTGAATGTGATTGGGGGGAGGGGAAGGGGGAGGCATTTATAATTAGCAAAACTTGGCGGACTTAAGTGCAAGGGGGTACATGAAGGAGTTTGAGTAAGTGAATCGGATGATCTGACTGGTCTTCAAAGGGTTTCCTCCATTGACCAAGCAGTCATCATATGAGAGTCTCTTGAAGATGGTTGGGTTGACTATTCTTGCAGAGGCAAACCATCCACAGTGGACATGGATTTTTGAAGGAGCACATGACCCAGAAACACAGGTGTTCACAATCTGTACTATGTACTGTGGGATCCCAGATGTGGAATCTTTGCTTTGTGAGATGCTGATGTCTCTGTTTGCACAACCCCCTGATCATCAATATATGATCGATCATCAAGAAGACTACTTTAGAATCAATATTATTCAGATATTTAAGAAAAAGCTATATATATATATGGACCACAAAGGATGAGAAATGATTACCTTGTAACAGGAGCTTTCTGTGGGTTGAGTTTGCATGTTCTGATTCCATTGTTACTGACTGGTTGTTGTCTCCATGAAATGAATAGAAAAACTTGTCTGAAGAACCTGCAGAAAATAAGAGTCATATATGTAATATACATTCACTCTCTTTCATCTTGATACAAGGATAATATATCGATCTATACAAGCGCGTGTGTGTTTGAAATAAGTAACAAAGAAAATATGTACAGGGCAGATGGGTTTGGTTGGAATAACTACCAGAATGTATTCCAAGATTGCAGAACACAATCATGAACATGATGAGAAAGTAGAGGAAGCACACATGACAAGAGCTCATGATGATGGTCTTTTTAGTTACAATGTGAAACTGCAAAACAGAGTCTTTGAGGTATTGGCTTCTCATATAATGTCTCTCTCTTATCTTTTTCAAACTGCTTGATGGAAACCAATCAACAACTATGGAATAGGAGGGTCAAATTGAGTAAGGTTGTATGAAGAAGATTTGTAGGGTTGGTGACCCCTATGTGTTGGGAGAAAGTACAATATGGGCTGCAGGCTAAATGGGAGGAGAGTGATGACCACAAACTAGTTTCATTCTATGTTTATAACAGTCTTCTTCATTCTAAGCTATTTCTCACATTTATTCTTGCAAAGACAAGAGAGCTAGGAAGCAGCCATTTAATGCACAATGGCAAGAGCTAGCTATACATTTTCCATGACTCTTTTGGTCCTTCCAATTATTATATTGTTTCAGAACTACACCATAAAAATAAAAATAAAAATTTACATAGTGAAATAAAACTCTCTCTATCAAGAATCAGATATGCCATGCTTAAATGACAATACTTAGTTGTGCTTTGAGTCAGATCAATGTCTTTTAGTAGAGAAATATAAAAATTCGTGGGAAAAAATAAAAAACAAACAGCAAATTAGCCTAGTTACTCTTCACCAAAACTAAATGGCTGGCAAAGCGTAGCCACTTCAAAGGAAAATTAATTTTAAACCAATGTCAGAACTCATTACCTGCATTGGGACATGATCACTTTTTACCCATATATTGCCCCCTCGTAATATGATAGAGCATTTCAACGTATAAGGCTATAAATAAGACAATATTATATTTTCCTTTCCTAGCTTTTTCACTAAACAACCAATAATGGTGATTACTGATTGCTTCTCTTATAATTATGGATTATGGAATGTGTGCATAAGAGGTGATTTGTGAAAGAAATGATGTATACATTTGTTATATGTAAGAGCTTTTTCTAACATATATATAAATCGAAAATTACCAATAGATATTAAAGACAAGGGCAATGTATATAATTAGTTTTGGAATTGGATCGATTTGCTTTTTTTTNTTTTTTTTTTTTTTGGTCTGAGAGTAGGGCATTACCAAGATTGGTCCTTTTTTGTCTCCATAAAGCAAAAACCTACCAATTAATTGAAAATAAAATATAAGAAAATATATATATATGTGTAGGAGATTTGGGGGATGTGTGTTACATCATATCATATCAGAATTATTCACGATGCCTGTTTCTGCAGCTCATGCTCTGTTAATGTCCCCATCTAATGGAACCATTTTTTGGTCAAAAAGCAGATTTCTCTTTCCATTCCACACGCTCATGAATCTTCATCTTTCCATCTTTATTTTATTATTCCAAATTATTCTTATTATTTTTCTCCTTTGTCTCTCTCTTTGTCTCTTTGAGCATTCTGCATTTCTGTCTTCACAAGACCTCACCTCACACAGACTTGACCAGTATCTAGAGAAAAGACAAAATTAAGTTCGTAAGCTTGTAATAACAAAGGTACAAAAGGGTACCCGAAATAATGGTCATAACTCAGAAGACCTACCTAATACTAATGGGAATTAGCCTTCTAGGCTTCTAGCTATCCTTTAAAAAGCACGAGCAACTTTCCATTTTTGCTAATAGTCGATCTGGCTTATATGAGTCATTGCGTCTAGACCCAAGTCCAAATTCAAAAAAAGAACTGCCCTCCAGGGCTTCAAGCAATTAATCACCCATCAACCCCATACATGCATGGCCCATATACATGATGTACATATATAGGGTATGAATAATGTCAACCTTTCACACATCTATGATCTATCATGCATCTATGCGCGCATTTGTAACCTGTTAGTCTCTACCATTGAAAAGTCATTCATATATTGACCAATCAATTAGATTTGAAATGTATATGAGAAAGTTAGCGTGTGATTAACTATTCATGATTGATAGGTGTGGACCTTACTTAGAGTCCACATGTCCACCGACCATCAACAATTGACTCTCATATATGATGAATATCTCTACAAGCGTGGGGATTTACTTATTTACACTATATATCTTTTTCTAACATGGATATGAGATCAATTGTACGAAACAATAATACACAATTAAGGTCTCAGTTTCTTGAAATATTGATGCAATCTGACCAATGCATAGTGTAATTAATAGTACGTGCGAGGGTATAATATATAAGATCGAGTACGTGGAAAGTGAAGTTGCACACACGTAAGTGAAAATTAAGGGCCAAACTAGAATAAAACGTAGAGACTCCTGAACAAAGACCAAGAAGATGCTATACAGATCGAAACCTCATTTGTCCAAGGAAGTAAGGAACAGTTTTAACTAAGTAAATGTCAAAGAAGCCAATTGTCTCTTCCTTTGCAACTAAAACCCTTGAAGATTTACATTTGAATAATTTAGTATTTTTTATTATCTTTTAGGTTTTTTTTCTGTGGTCGACATGAATAATTTTCCCCAGACTAAAAAGAGTAAGCTAGGTAGTTACAGGTCATGTTCAAATTGTGCCAAGGAACCAAAAACGCGTCTCCTTAAATTAGGTACAATGTATAGATCGAACATATATCATATAAGCATGTGTTTTCCTGAAAAGTTTCCACTAAAATGCAACAGTTCCAGACACGTACTGAACATGCCTATTGCCTTCACTAGCTAGCTACCTTCTTTAATTTGTTTCCTTTTTTGAAGAAAACAGTTGATGTATGATTCTTGGGTATTAGGTTTCTTATTCTATTTGGCTTATATATGGATGCATTATCGATCATCTTTGTAATTATTATTGCATGTGTAATAATATATATAGTAACCTACATACTGCTAAGAGCGTCACCCACGAACCTTACTCTCAGCTGCTTAATTACCGAGCACGTGATGGACTTAAACATTGCATGTTTGCATCTTTAATTATTTCACATTAATATTTCCTTTTCGATCTTCAATAGTAGATAGCTCTATAGGGCATCTAAGCATACTAGAGATCGACCGAGCTAGCTATATATATATACCCTGATTTCTACAGAATATAAACAAGTTAATTAACTAGGTCTTGCACAGAGCCATCATTAACCCTAAGAGCAGATATGCATTAATTCTTTTCACATCAAATAAATAACATGAACCAAATTAAATTCATCATGATCAGTCGCATGATCGCATCCCGTCCAATCTTCAGTAATTAATAATAATCACATTAACAGTGAAGGTGGGTGTGTGAGGAGATATAGGCGTAATTGCTAGAAATGGTAAAAGGTACCAAACCCATGAATTAATGGGTCGGTGCTTTCATTTGAGTTGGTGATGAAGTTAATCGGCTAGTTATTGTCCCATATATAGTTTTAATATTGATAATTAATATCCTTCATATTTTAACAACATTTTGAGGAAATCAAACCCTATACCTATTCTAGTAATCCTAACTCATCATTACCTTAATTAGCATTTATCATCACTTAAGCTAACTTCAATGGTTTAATTATGATCTTCATATATTTAATTTAGTTATTGTATATATCTACACTTCAAAAACATATGTTTCTTTGTATATAGGCGCGCGTTCAAGTATATATCTATACATTCACATTCATGCATGCATGTATGGATTTATCATATATGCTTATATCAACATACTATTGGTTTTTAATAAAATTAATTTATATCAAATACATAAAACAGTCTTTCATAAAAAAGATAAATACAGTCAATGTAATATATAGCTATATATTGGCATATATAAATATTAAATGGTTGGCTTATTTGAATTTCTGACTTCCCATACCTCAAGAAATTATCATATATGCTTATATCAACATACTCTTGGTTTTTAATAAAATTAATTTATATCAAATACATAAAACAGTCTTTCATAAAAAAGATAAATCCAGTCAATGTAATATATAGCTATATATTGGCATATATAAATATTAAATGGTTGGATTATTTGAATTTCTGACTTCCCATACCTCAAGAAAAAAAGAAGAAGCAGAAAACGACCTTAATTAGAAGTCTAGAAACGGAATAACACAGATGGAGGGCTTGGATGGAATTATTGAGTGGACGGCCTCCAATAGTGGCCACCAGCCTCTCGTTTGTTTAAATATTTTGGGCAACAAAATTGGGTTGCGTTCCCTTTACAACTACACGCACGTGTGTATTGATTTTAATGATGGAGTAGTAGTCTACTGCACGTGCATGTTCCCAGAATACCAGGGGAAGACTCAATACTGAACTAAGATTTCTATTGGCATATATGAATATGAGTATGAATTAATATATAGATATTAATTGTGAGTAGTCTACAGTCTACAGTCTACTGTGTATGAGTGTGACTGTCCCAGTGAGTGAGTGAGAGGGCGGTGGATAGAGGATACTACTGAATGGACCTCATCTATGACATCTCCTTCAAAGATTTTCATCAACCTTCGTGACGTGACCAGACAGACAATGCATGCAGGTCAGTCATGTATGTATGTGAGGCCAGTAGGGAATTCCTGGAATTCCCGTAACAATTTTCTATCTCTTGCAAGCCTTTTATATATATATATATATGGACAGCTTGGGTCCATCGTCTCCATGAGTATAATCAATTTATTATATGCTCTTTTTCTTTTATCGGAATCAAACTTGGAAACTCTTCAACATTATAGAAGGAATTAAAAACTACTAAACTAGAAGTTAGTTGGTATAATTAGTTAATCAACATATAACCAAATTCAAGGAACCATATTTAAAATGTTATTATCATTCATTATCTTTGTTGAGGCAATACAGTAATCCAGAGATAGCCCAACCCGGAGGCTGAAGCCCAATCCAAATAGTTTTGCTGCTGAGGCAATACAGTAAATTACAAAAGGCTATGGACAGCCTAATTAAAGCTTTGACTTTTGAGTGCATCTCAAACCGATCCATACAAGCTGGCCTCTTTTATCCCAAAACTTCAACCTGGGTCAAGTACTTAAGTGGGGTTTGGGGTAATATATATGGGATGAATCCTAAATAGTATATAACTATATACGATTCAAATGCTGTAAGGTTATATCTGTACTGGGGCTAACCCTCTGAGGCTCCATATATCATTTCATTTGTGACAGGTTCTCCATTAGCAATTCACTAAAAAATTTTGGCTCTGCTTCTCATATTAGGAGAAGGCCGTGAGGTCTCCATCTGAACTTCTAGCTTAGATGGGTCTAGAGACAATTTTCTCTTAACAAAAGCATCCACATCAAAACCACTCTCACTTTCCATGCCATTTCCATTAGAGGAAGGACCAATGGACTCCCCATCAGTCTTATTTTCGTTTGCGCCTACTATTGTTCTCACAGAGTCCTGTTGCTCTTGTTGTGAGTCCTGCTCCAACTTCAAAACTTTCTTTATCTTGTCAAGTGCTGGGTCTAGGATGTCTAACAATCCAATAACCCATGAAGCATCATCCACAACTTCTGTGCGCTGTTGCAAGAAACCAAAAAGAGTATTGTTAGAAGTTGAACTTAATTTTTCACATATAAGATGCAGTAACTATGCTAATCACTAACCTGCTGGAAATAGAGGTCACGAATTTCCTCTGCGCGGACAGAGTTTCCTTGATTTTCCTCTAATGATGCCCATGTCATCCATGTGACATAACTTTGAGAATTTATATTTAGAGAGGACCTAAATAATCTTCGGGCTGCTGACAGGTTACCATTTCTCTGTTCTAGAACCCCCCAAGCCTGCAGCAGAAACAGATTGTCATTGGCATGTCGTTCATGTTGCTATGGAAATGACCTATGATATTCTTTTTTCTTAGAAACTTGACAGAGAAGATGGGAAGGAAGTTCCACATTTACATAACTGATTATACAAAATATAAGATAGAGGATACCAAACTTTAGCCATTACCTGTAGGCAACGAGCAGCAGTTTCACTAGTTGAGTCGATAGACAATGCTTTTTGGTATAATTTCCTTGCTGTCTCTAAGTTTCCTTCTTTCCATTCCATCCATCCCCAAGCCTAAACACCCCAATATTTTGCAACCAGTGAATTAGTTTTCAGTTGAATTCACAATGATGCATGTATACACAAACAAGCCCTGTAATTTCCAGACATATTTCTATGAGGTTATGGTTCGAGTCTGAAAATTTAGATAAAAAGAATGTCAAGGGTATGCAACAACGAAATGTAATAGTCTGTATGTCTGACTGAACGCCCAATGAATTTTAACATTTTCACTACCATCACTAAGTCTGACTGATTCCAATTCTGCTTCTAGTCCTGTCCAAGAGCATTCATTTATACTTCACTTCAACCAATTAGCAGTATACAAGTCACAGATTCCGTTTGCACCATTCACACACATAATTTATAAGGTGGCCATCTCAAACAGATTAGTTGGCATCAGGTTTATCTCTGTACTGATGAAAGCTTCTTACCGTCCACACTGGTTGATGCCTTGGATCCAACTCAGATGCTCTCCTGAACAACTGTCGAGCAAGATTTGCAGTTGAGTGCTTATATTCCAATAAAGCAAGAGACTGAAGGAGAACTGGATCCCTTGGATTGAGTGCGTGGCCAATCTTCAAAAGCTTTCTTCCCTTGTCAACATTTCCCATGTTAGCTTCAAAAATTCCCCAAACATGCCATGCAAACCTATTCTTGGGGCTTGCCTGTATCGCTTTCTAGATATGGAGGAAGAAAACATCAGAATCACAATGATTAACATACAGAAAATAAAGCTAAAGAAAACTAAACATAATCCAATTTAGTATCTGAAGCATGCTAAGAAAAGACTGCTGCAAAGTCCTAATCTACAAGTAAATGGAACTGATATTCATGCATGATCAAGGTAATAATAAATAATCACCTCAAAGAGTTGCCTAGCAACACGGTTGTTTTCCTGTTGCATCTCCAATTGAGCCCATGCCTGCATCATAAGAATTTGATAAATACAAGAAGAAAACCATTTCAACAGACTACAAAAGACATGAAAAGTCACTCAATAACAGGGAAGCCCTGCATTGGATAAAATGATGACTTACAAGCCAACTGGCACAGCTTTTGGGATTGCACTTAGTGGCCCGTTTGAATAGAAACCGAGCCTCTTCATAGCGATTTGCTTTAGCTTCCAGCAATGCAAGTGTCTGGTATACGTACTCATTCCCACCACAAAATTTAAGACCTTTAGCAAGCAGATGCCTTGCCTTGCTGATATTTCCTTGTTTTAGCTCTAGAACTCCCCATCCATGCCAGGCAGCAATGTGTCTCTTATCAGCAACTGTGGCAGCATCAAATAACTCCCTTGCTCTCCTTGTATTTCCCATTTTATTTTCCAAAACAGCCCAGCACTGTAAACAACCACCTCAATTCAATCAATCTTAATCTACTCCCACATATGAATTTCCAGTAAGGTACTTTCTTTTGACTGCCTGATTTGTTCATAGTTAACAAAGAATCAAAGACAACTAAATGATTCACCAAATGGGGCATTATTAACTCCCTCTTTTGTAGTTAATGGAAGAAGATATTCTCATTTCCCAACACCAAATGCAAATACATAGTAGTTCAAATTTCAAAAAGAAAGAAAACCCAACCTGCCAAATATATGGATTTTCTCCTTGAGTAGCTTGGCAACCTTTCTCATACACAGCCCGAGCTTCCGTGGTCTTTGATTGTTTACTTAAGGCCTTCCCCAATGCCACATAAGCTCTTCCATCTTCCGGCCAAAAATATATACACTTTTGCAAACCAAATCACAACAAACCCACTATCAGCCACTCCCAAAAAAAACCAAACAAAATATTTCCAATTAAACTAGAAAAGTACATGCATAAACGCAAACACATTAGATATTCATGTTTGTATATATATTATATACCTTTTCAAGTATTTGCTCTGCTTCAGTAAACCGATAGTTTCTGGTTAAGATCTTAGCTCTGTACAATGCCAAGTCCAAGTTCACCATTAACGGCTTCTCTTTCAAACCCGATTCGACCCCCTCGTCCGGCTCAAATATCGGCATCTTCTTTGCGAACTCGGAAAGCCGCACATCTATGACCGACGGTGTTGGTGTCGGCTCGTCACTATCGCCGCCGTCGTCGTCGGAGACTTCCATCTCGGGCCGGCGAACCACAAGCACTCTTTTCGGAGACTCTGTCTCCCGCACGGCATTGCTTGGGCTCTGTTCATCTAAAACTGTGGCGTTTGAGGAGTCGGAAGTGGGGAGCGGTGTTTGGTCGAGGACTGGTGCGGAGGAGTCCCTTGAAGAGCAACGCGGAGGAGATGAGAGAGAGCAAGAGGGAGAGTGGAGGGGTAAAGTGGGGATTTTGAAGGTGAATTTGGAGTTGGTGTTTGGGTTTTGGTAAGTGGAGAAGAGAGTGAAGTTGGGGGGGTTTGAGGAAGGAGAAGAGAGAAGGTGCATTTCTTTTCTGTCTTAACGGATTAAACTGTATTGTCTGATCTACGTTAAGCAAATGTGAGGCGGGTAGAGGAAGAACACTGCTTGTACAATTACCATTCTACCCTTATTTGCAAAATGCTTTGGACGTGTTCGCTTTTAGACCGTACCAATTCCTTTTTTTTTTTTTGGCCAAACGTACCAATTCCTTTTCAATGTGTTACATGTTGTCAATAACAAATAAGAATTTTTAAGATTCTGAAAATATGCCAACCTGAAAAACTGTCTGTCTTGGTTATTAACTTATTACATGAAAAGATTTTTGGGTTAATTTATTAATTTTTAGACATGAATTAATGTGACAGATTGATATTTACTTATATTTGATTTATTTCAAATCTAAATTATTTGAATTTATTTATTTTCAAATCTAAAAGTCGGCTTGTATTAATTAGAGAAGATGGTTATAATTTACAAACTCACAAAGAAATGATTATTATTGACCAAAGGTTATTTATTATGAATTGGTTACATATTCGAAAGGACACTTTAGTCAATTGGAAGGACCCTTTTTCACTTGAAGTGAGAGTATATATTTGAGTAGACACTGGATTTTGCCACGTTTTTACTTCTTTCGTGTGGTTCTGGAGAGGGCAGATTTTTATGAAACGTGGAAGTCTCTTATTTGTGCAGTTGAACAGGATCGGATAGTTTTGACAGACCAAAAACAATCTAATTAAATATTTTAATAGCCAAAAAGAAAGAAAGGGAAATTTCTGCCATGACTGTTGCATAGAATTCTGATGTAATTTGTGCAGGTCTCATATTCTTCCATTTTTGCTGCATGATCAAATCTTAAACCATAACAATTATGTATATCTTAAGCCTCAGCTCAGCCCTCAGGCTTGCATAGCAGGACAGAAGCTTTAGCTCACAACAATTTTGGGAGATTTTTTGACACAAGGAAACGAGCTTAGTTGACCTTGTCTACCACATCAATATACATAACTAGATAAAATAATAATAATATGCATGCAAGAACTGTACTTGAGTGAATGACATGAGTCTAATGGAAATTCTGAACAAAATTTAAATAAATTCAAGCACTCTTCTTGAGCATGATTCTTGTTATGCAAATAGCTTCAAGTTCTTCAGCACTTTCACTTCTTCAAAGAAAAGAGATTATATGAGAAAACAAAAAGAAATTATGGAGTAATTAGACTATCAGAAAACTGGTTTACAACTCTTCAGCACAGCCAATGTACTACAGGTCCTCAAAATTGAATTATTGGAGATCATTATCCCAATGAACTTTATTACAGGTAGGAAAAGCGCCAATTATTCAAAACAACAAATCTACCTCCAATTTTTCTGAAAGAAAAGAAAGTTTAACCTGATTCCTTTATCTGAAATGCTGACTTGTGTTTTAAATTGTGATTGACCTGCTGCCAATAGCATAAGTCATTCTCAGGACTTAAAGCCCTGAGATCAATTCTAACACTACAATGAAAATTGAGACATTGGGCATTTATTTTTTACCCAAAACAACCTATACACCGCCCCACCGCCTTCTTCGGGCTGGTCTATGTTGCTTTGTTTCAGCTGCAACTATAAGATCAACCTCAGGCTTGGATAACTTGTCTGGTTCCTTTTTCAAGGTGATTGGCTCCTTAAAGCGCTCCCAACGTTTCTCCATTTTTGCCTTTGTCTCAAGAATCCTTTTGTCCCAACTTTCTACAGCCTTATTCCCACTGGAAGCTATTTCACTATCAAACATTCTCTTTTTCACATTGTGGGCTTGTGCTGTATATTCAGGAGCATGTTTTCTATGTAAGGGATATCCTGTATTTGGTTCTTCCGTCAAAATCTGGCCCTCCTCAACCCCCAAATCATCATTCTGTGCTGTAACTGGAAACTTATCGAGCCCTTTCTCATTGTTTTGGTTGCATCCAACTTTTGGCGTGTCAAATTGGACTGCCCTCACCTTCTCAGATTCACTAGAATCCATCAAAGTTGTCCGCTCCCCACCAGTCTCTGAATCCATATTTTCAAGCCTACCATTGCGCATCAAAGTTCTGCCTTTGGAGCATCTTCCAGAGGACTGCAGTTTATAGTCATAAGGAAATGTCACACATTTGAAAATTCAGTCATTAAATGGGTAAAAGAGATGATTGGACACATGCAGCAGAACGCATCATAAACAAAATTCAGAAAATTTTGTGCCCTCTCCCAACACACATAAAAATTTACAATGGCTGCAGTCACGCCCTATTCCCATCATTTGACCCCTAATTTCAAAACCAAAAACTTGTAAAGAAGTAATATAACTGCAAGATCACCATCAACATCTCAAGCTATATATTTGTATGCATGGGTAAACTTGATTCACAATAGGCATTCTGTTAAAAGTTCAATATATAAAGCAATGGAGTTTTATGTTCATATATAATGCACCTGTAGTTAAGAAGAAGCTATAGATGAACTAAAGAATAAACTACAACATCTAGCTTTTGCAAGGAAGCGCGCCAAACATGTCTTTTAAAGAAGTATCTGTTTTGTGGCCAGCGACCTTGGTCAAGTATATTAGGTGTGGGCATATGCTTAGCAAGGAGGACATTGTACATGGCTGATTGCTGAGTTCTGGGTACTTATCCAATTTTTGAAGTTTAAACTAACAGAGCAAAAAACACACTCAAAGACTGCAATTTTGACAGCAAGCTAGAATAAACTTCAATAAATAAAGACTGAAAAGATAATGGTTAAATAGGGAAGAGTCCCTCCTGTCTTCTCCCCAGATATACAATCTAGGTATGGTGTAAAGGATTCCCACAACTACTGACAAGAAGAATAAAAATAATTACAGAAATAACTTTGAAATCACATAAATCCAACAATGGAAAGGGTGTATCAACAATCGAGAAATCATAATTATTGGACAAATTTCCAAGGACATTGTAAGAAAGTAGATACAAGTTTGCAGAACAAATAAACCCCAAAGATTAAAAATAAAAACAAACATGGAAATCAGATGAAAATGTACAAAATACAAAATGAGAAACTAGATAATCTCCTTTATACATGAGACAAGTCACAAGTATAAAAACCAGTCACAATTAACTAGCAGGAGCATGCTGTAATGGGTAGTGTGGTTAAAGAAAAGCAAATTTGAAAAGATATTAAAGAGTACACAAACGATATTGGATTCATGCAGATAATATATATTTTGCTAAGTTGAATAATAAGATCTCAACAAACAACTATTATTTTATCATCAGCCATCAAATAGAAAACACCTATGTCACTCAAATAGTTTAGCACCAACATTCGATTTGTAAGGTCTGCAGCATTCTTCTTATTTATTGGGGAAGGGGAAGGGGCAACCCTGTTTTATCCTGAAGGTGAATAAACCAACTCCACATGTTCGAGGCCATGATATGAGATTTTAATTTAATGCCTTGATGATTGAAGGGGAGACACTTTTTCCCCCTCATATACATGCTCCATGCCCTGGACCTAAGAAGCTCGTTGGCCTGAATGGCAACTCCAACACTTGAGAACATATAGACAAAGTAGAAATTGTTAAAGAACTTCATAAAACACATCATTTGGGAGATGGGAGAGGCAGCATATAGAAACTTTTATTTTTATTTTTTTTTAAAAGCAATCATGCATTGAGATAGCATTGACAAGAATAAATAAGGCTTGCTCAACTCATTTAGAGCACTCGTATAAACAAGCACAGTGATACAAGGTTCCACCATCGGTTCCCACAACTTTACCTTTCCTTCCCCAACACCCAAGTCACTTGAATCTCTGCACTTCAGGATTGTCTGCTCGTGCTTACCCCTATACATCTTAGAACTTCTATTAATACAGTTAACACTATGTATCAATCTATGTTGCTCTGATTTCATATCATCAATATGTAATTCATCATGGGAAGAACCATATTTAGGATGAAATTTTTCATGCCTCGTATATTTCTGAGAAGAAAAGGATGCCTTCTCAGAATAAAATTTGTCGCCACGACGCTTGATAGTTAACTGATTCTTGGTCCAGTGCAGGACTTCAGAATGACAGTTAGATCTTCTCCACCTTAAATGATCATTCGGATAAAAGGTATCTTCAGTTCCATCAGCATTGTCATGACCATCAAAGCAATCACTCTCTTTGGATTCCACAGAGTATATTTTTCTCCCATGTCTCCAATATCTTTCATCAGTTGTTCTTGAGTAAGAAACGTCATTTCTTGATGATATGGAGTCACTCCACCTTCCTTCATCACCTGTGTATAATTCTCTGTCAGACTGATGGGACAAATATTGATTTTCTCTGTGTCCGCAATATTCATATTCAGTTTTCCCAGAGTATGAATCATCCAAATAAGAAATGGGACTGTCAACATATCCAACCCTTTCCTCCAAGTTTTCTAATTCTCTCCTGACATGTGAAAACTGCCTTTCATCAAATTCATCTGAAGCATTCCTTTTTAGATCATTGGATGAAAAATATCCCCCAAAATTTTCTCCCACACAGTGATCTTCATATTTATAATCAGAACAACCGCCACTGTGATTGGGTATCTTCTCAAACTGCCGTTTGTTGCTCTTCCTCTTCCACTGAGTATCCCTTCCCTCAACAGTGTAGGAGGAATACCTAGAATACAACCCCCTGGAGTCCCTGCTGGTGAGAGGACTGGTGGGAGGACTCCTCTCCTTGATGAATTGTGTTCTTCCAAAATGATGCCAATCTGTATCCCTATTTTCACAAAAATACTCCCTTTTACTCCAAGTTTTTATGACATGTGGATCTAGCTTGTCTGGGTACTTGTGACTACCTTTTCTGTCCAAATAATTTCCATTAACTGTCTGAATGTGGTTGCCAGCATATCTAACACCATTATGGCAGGAAACCTTTGATTCTTTATAACCTGAAATATCTTCTCTATCAGTACAGCCAAAATCTCGCAGTCTTTTCATCCGGCTGTGATAATTCACCCTGGGATCCCTGTCATACAGATCCTCTGTATCATTATCATCTTTTTTGTGCATCTTTGGCTCAACAACACTGTCAAGCCTCCTATCCTGATGCTTATGCTCCTTTCGAGCAGGACTTTTACATGTGGAATAATCTTTGATATCAACTAGTTTTCTCTTCATGGCATTGCCTTTTGAGTTCTTAAAAGATGATGTGACAGACTCACATAGTTTAGTGTGTGAATTCACCGAAGACCTTGCAAGAGTAGGAATATCTTCTGGATCAAAATGGACACTACTATTTCTGGATGCTTCAGAATCACTTGCAAAACAAGATGAATTGGGGTTAAGTTGACAGTCATCACCAAGTGATAATTGTGCTTCCATCATGCATTGACCAGCATAGAAAGTACTCCTGCCAACACTTTTGGTTGCTTTATTTGTCATTTCAATGGCTTCCAGTGAGATAGCGTTCACCTCCTTATGGTCATACTCATTCAGATCAACAATCTGGTCCCTTTCGTGATTATCAGAACCTATTTTTATTAGATGAGAGGCACTGGTCTGCTGGGAACACCTGACGATATCAAGAAAAAATATATGTATTACATGTGCCATAAGAAATTGTAGATAGACTTTATATATGGAACCTACTAGCCATATTTGTTACATAATATGAACATTTAGGGCCCAGCATCTAACAGAATACGAACCTGTCTAATCTTATGTTTCCTTCCAGAGTTTCTAACAATAAATCATCTTCTTCAGAAGTATTAGAAGAGGGAATAATTCGGCTACCATTTGCATCAAATTCTGCATTTTTAGATGCCTCAGGTGCATTGTTATTTGTACGGCCTTGCTCCTCACCAGAATTAGAGGTTTTCTCAGTGAGGTCCTGCACAGTGATCTACCAAATCATGTAATTAGTGATAACACAATATAAAGTAGCTGCAACATAGGCATTAAACAATTCAAAGTGACAGCACACCTGTATCACAACATCAGAATCCCAATTACGTGGATGCCTCATATCAAAAGATGGTTGGCGTTCAAAACTACTGTCTTCAATCTGAATTGCTTTGCCTTTTGGCTGAAACATTTAAAAGCCAACAAGTAATAAGTATCATCGTAAATAATATCACGTGTGGAAAAGAACAGGAAAAAAAGGAAAAATTTTAAATTCTGAGATACTAGTCCTGTCTCACTCCGCAATCAGTAAATCTTGATGAAGGAGAAGCGAATTTCATTGATCCAGCATGATTCATTTCTTTGGACATAGTTTCAAGAGTGAATTTCTCATACTTGGATCCAGATTCTTGGGCCTATTTATATAAGCAAGATATAATGGGACCGTCAACACGAAAAATTTAAACAATGGTTGTGGTGATATAATAAGACTCCCAAAAGATTCAATTAAATAACCTGATAATATTTTGAAGAGTCTGAGACAGGGATCCCACGTCGGAGTTGTCCCTGCAATGCATCTGAGTATTAGATTCTATTTATCAAGTTTTGTGTCAAAGAAAACCAGTGAGAACCAGTTGGCCATAAGGCCAGACCATTAATGGCATAGCCACAAGTTACTCAGCATAGAAATTTTGTAGAAAATCCATTTCAACCTGCAGAACACCACAATGGGATCTAGAAGACTAGCACGAGACATGTAGTACGCCATAAAGTTGTTTAAATTTGATAAGCATGCCATTATTTCATTTACCAGGGAGCTGCAGTACTGTTTCCAACTGTCCTCGTCAAAACCAAAATTGAAATAATCTTTTATATCAACTTTAGGATGCCTCCATGGCTTTTCCTCAAATGATTCAATATTTACATCAAGTATGGTCCTGGAAGAAAGAAAACAAGCATTCTTTTTTGTCAGGTTTAGTACAGTATTACTCTAAAATCATTTAAAATCAATTAAACTACAGAATGCAAGGCACGTATGCTCTACAGAGTACAGAGCCAAAGTTTTCTTTTTAAAATTTTCTTTCATGGAACTTGACAAATGGACAAGTGATCCATTAAACAAACCAGGTTGGTGCAGATTTAAAATTTTCTTTTGCATTTACTAACCTACACCGAGGAAGTCTGAAACCATATCTATTTTGAGCCACCACTGAACTGGGTGTACCGCGAATACAAGTAATCTGAGAGCTTGACCCCTTGCGTTGGTTGCACATATTACTATCATGGTCTCCTCTCACCAACATGGAAGACAACAATCCCACAGACTCATTGGGTTTTACATTGCTTGGACAAGTAGATCCTTGAGTCCTTACATACTGCACAAATCATCAAGTATCTCTCAGTTAGAAAAGTAGTGTCACATAAATACCTATTTCATACGGAAAATTATCCAATGCTGGAGTTGAGCTCTTGTAATGTCACAACATCAGAATCCCAATAACCTGAATACCTTGTACTCTTTCATAGCTACAAAACCATCATCATCATCCTCATCCTCAAACTCATCATTCTTCATGTACCCTCGGCCTGCTGGAAACTTAATATCCTTACAGTCCTCATCGTTCAAAACTATGTTGAGGTCATCCTCACTATCACTTCCACTGTAATCCTCATTCGCTTCCAAAACCGAAACTTTCTCATCCAACTCCTCGCAGATAGAATTGGGTGTCTTAGAATCGGAGATAAAACCCAATTCAGAGCTATGGGTAGCGTTCTTTGCATTATTATTATTATCATTTATATCTTCATCTGGTTCTGTATTGTATTGAGCGAAGTCCGGTACGCCATTGATGGCTGAGACGGCCTGCGCTTCGACACCAGCATATAGTTCTCCGAAATCATCTTCAAAATCCTTCATTGTTTATAAATGGTAGAACTGAAGAGGGGAAGTTTTCCTAGGGTTATGCCTAATAGAAAACCTCCATTGGTGACGAAATGATGATAGAGGTTTGAAATGCTTCATGAGTTCATGTGACAAAACCCCCGAAAAACCCCACTTCGTATTTAGCCTCTAAACCCTAGGACAGACACTAACCAGTAACTAACTACTGACTGAGCATTTAGTTAATTTCATTTATTTTCCTTGTTTGACGCATAAATTTGGCCCACTAGAAAATAAATTATGATAAAATCCAGGGTTAATTATTCTTTCAGTACTATTGGGAAAAAAATAAAAAATAAAAAATTATTCATCCACTATTTCAGTTTAGGTAAAATGTCTTAGTTAACACACCGCTAAGCATGAGAAAACTCGGTCATTAGTTAGAAACTTAGAAATAGTAACTATAATTAATAGTTTTCTTTTATCATGCTTATGCACCCTCACCACTAGGCACTAGTGTAGATTCTTGAAACGATGTGCAATTTTTAAATCATAATTTTTATTTTTGAAACAACAAAACCATTATGTAGTTCACCATTTTTTATGATAATATAAGTCATAACTTATAAGTTAACATACTTTATAATACAAATCCTCACAAACATAAAAAATATTTAAATTATATGATTCCATGTAGTTTACAAGTGATTGCAAATATTTAGACTCTTTTGAACAAAGTATCCAAATATCCAATGAGGGAAGGGAATAAGTTGAATAATTTTCCTCACTTCCCAAAAAAAAATAAAAATTATCACTCTTCTTAATTATTGTTAATATTACATCATAGTTAGTATGGGTGTACTGCACTAACAAAACTCACCCAAAATCCACTCTATAGGAAGCTGAATTATGCAAACATTGATCGAGTATTACATTTGAAAGCCAAGAGTATTGATTATTCACACTTCAATGCACGAGTGATCTCCCATGAGATTCCATCAGTTTCTAGCATCAGAGCATCACTGGGTCCATATCCCTGCCTCTTGCAATTTACTATTGCAACCGTGAACCTCTCATTCTCTAAAGATGAGGGATACATAACTTGTTCTTCCTGAAATAAAAATCAAAACTTCAATACAATATAACATCAAATAAACAAACAAGTAGGACCATTTTCTGGCCAAACAGGTCCTCATAATTAGATGATAACTCTAAAATAGCACGTAAATTCATTTCAACCTAATTCCTTAAGCCTAGAAAAATATTACCTTATTTGAGTTCAAACATTACCTCAGGCAGTTCATAGAATTCATCAGGAGATATTTGCAGCAACTCTGTAGCAGTATGACCGGTACACCATGCAAAAACTTTCCCACTCTCGTCCGCAAGAGTGATTTTCAGGTCGAAAGTGCGGATAACTTCAGCATCACAACTCTTATTACAGAAGCTGCATTCCACGACCCTATTGGGTTTCTCTGTAATGAAATGGCCACATATGGCATGTGAAAATCTTGTGCTGACATGAAACTGAGTCATTTCCAGCCACACCTGAACTATCTGTCCACATAATAAAATATAATTATATCATGATTACTATCCCAAAAAAAAAAAAAAATCATGAGAAAACCATACCTGCGTAAAGCTAGTCTGGCTGGATAGATCAGATAAGTTTGACAATTTATGAAGACAAGATGAGTTTAGCAATGCTGGCAGGCAACTGAGGTTGAAGAAAGAAGCTCCAGCAGTATTCTCGAACCATGATGCTTCCAGGCTGTCAAGCAAATACACTTTAGTGGAATCCCATCGAAAATATAATAAATTCTAAATCATACTACAAAACCACATTTATAGGAACGAACAAGAAGTGTCTAAACTATTACTAACAGCGACTTATTGCCAAGGTTCGAAACAGCTTTAACCAGCCCACATATTAGACATTACAAAATGATGACTTGACAATTCTTGAATGAGCTCACCCCTTCCGCTTTGTCATAGAGCATGTCAGGCCTGATATGTACACTGTGTGGCCAAGGCTTAACCTTCCCAGTGACCTAAGCAATACATTGAAGCAAAAGAGAAAAGTACATAAAAACAATTTTTAATCAAGGAGGGAGCAGTAATACCAGTTATATTAAACTAACTTTGTATCCAACCAATATTTCCCAAAATGTAACTTTGCCCAAATTGCTCCAGTGGTATCTTCAATTCTCAAAGAGAAGATAGCTTCTGTGGTATATCTTTCTTTGATAATATCGGTAACAACACCGTAAAGGCTGACGCGGGTCATCTTGTCATGAAGGTCTGTAACGAATGACTGCACAACTTCACAAGTAACAGATGTTATTAAGATATTAAGAACAGATGAATAGGCAAATGCTAACAAGAGATTCAGGTATGAATCATTCAGGCAGTTAATTTCACATGAACTTGGATGTTCACATAGCAAGTAGATAATAACAGGATAAGATTTTGAATGATTGCATAAGGAAATAATGGATGATGGCTGAAGAACAATGATAATAACCTACAAGATACAACTTGGACAAGTGTACAAGGAACCAGTGTATAAGTTGATATGCTGTGACACTAGAAGCTTCAATGAATAAATCATATTCAAGAAATTAATGATAACGCATCCTTTTAGAAGCACAGTAGTCATAGCTTCTAACAGAGATTAAATTAGAGGCATGGCTATATGGTACAAAAATGAGAAAGTATAACAGAAGGAAACTCACTTGAAAAGGATAACTACTGAAATCAATAGACCCATGTGAGTCACAGGGCAAGGAAACTTGAGAAACTTGTGGACCCTGAGTGGGATCTAATGTGCTCAGCAGTCTTGATCCTTGAATGAAAGGCACCAAAAACAATTGTGTTGCACTACCAAATTCAAGGCAAACTTCAGCATTTGTTTCAATAGCACTGTCTACAGAACTTGTGATATACGGTCTATCCAGTGCAAGCATACTTCCCACGCTGAAGAAATTCAGTTATGTAACATACACTGGAAAAAAGTATCAAAGAATACAATCTGTTGCTAGATTTTACCTTAAAAGATTGGCCAGGACAACCTGCTCACCCCACAGCAGAAGTTGTAACTTGACACCATCATTGTCAACAAGAGTGATTTGTTTCCTCTGTAAAGTTCCAAACTTTCCATGAACTTCCAGTGGCCCAATAAATTCAATTCTACGCATAAAAAGGGAAAGCAGAGTAAGCAATTCTTAACCAGAGAGAATTGACCCACTAATCAGTGAGAACAAGAAGGCATTCCTACATCATCAAAATATCGTTATGAGCTTATAATTTCAAGGCATATTCATATAACGTCTCACGTTTATAGGAATTTGTTTGATTATCACCTCTTCTCATCATTACAACATCTGATAATAAGTAACTCTTATAGAATATATCTCATACTAAAAATTGATTATGGAATCACAACCAATAAATTTTGTATATTGTTGAACTACATAGAAACAATTTTATCTTACCTTGCATACAATGAATAAGAAACGTCACTATTAACTGCATCAAGAGAAATTGAAGAGAATGAATCTGAACAGAACTGAGCTCCTAGCAACATTGCATCACCATCCTCATCCTACATTAGCAAAAGCAACAGAAAAATCAAAAACACCCCCCAAATCCTTTTCCTTATCCCAAGGTTGGGCAGTAGTCAAGTTTGAGAGTTACCTCATCTAATAATACCACTAGATATTCTGTTGGCAACAGCCGCCGATAACCAGATCCTCCTCCAGTGGCAGGACGAAGATAGCATCCGGTGAGGAAGATCTCCCTTCCTTTCTTGAGGATCCCATTATGAGGATCTATCAAGTCATAGTATCTGCACACACAAATTTCATGGGTTTGAAACTTAACTGAAATTTTAAACACGCATATAAAAGCAACACACGCCTAGAATAAAGAGACACATACATGTACATTTGCTTTTTTTGTCTAAATGCCATTAATCATTGAATTTCCAAGATTCAGATACATGCTGATAAAATCCCAAGGAGATATATGAATCATGTGGGTTATTGCTTTTGCTTCCTAACAAATAACTCATTCCCAATACGGTAATACGTAAACAGTAGTTTACCTGCGGTGGAGATAAATATCAATGGTATTGGAGCTCCAATAATCCCCCAATGAAAGCATATAGATGTTGGTACCTGAAAAAAGATAAGCAAAGTCAAATTGTCAACAACAGAGATAATAACACAGTGCAGAACAAATTTTCAAAAATCGAAAGACTACCTGGGAGAACAAAAGCGTCGACAATAACAGCTTCCAAGACACTATTCAAGGACAAGAAATTCTTCTCATAAATGGAGTCGATCGACACGGTGTTCGGAAGCTTCCTTCGCTTATGCTTCTTCCTCAACTGCTTCACACATTCCGGCATTTTCTTCGGAGGCCTGTCCCTATGTTGCTCACTCCACGCCTATATAAACATCAACACAATTCTCTTCATGTTTTCTTTTTTCTTCCTTACATTTTCTCGAGAACCAAACAGAGAAAGACGGGTTCGATTAGAAAGCGGTACCTGAGCGAGGTCAGAGAGCAAAATTGCCGCGGTGACGCCGCTAGAGTAGGCGCTACAAGTCTTGAGAACCCGAGAGGCGACCCAATTCCAGCTGGGCCCACTGGTCTCCGCTTCATTTCCATTCGGATCCAAATCTTCGTCTATTTCAGGCGAGAGAACGGACCTCGCGGAATCGATGAACTTGGGAAGCGGGTCTTCTTGATGTTGTTGTTGTAGTTGCTGCTGATCGATGTCCATGACCGAATTGACCGAGTTCATTTCCACCGAGTTCACTCACAAGTCACAACAAAACAAACAAACCCTACTAATCTCATATGCATAATTCTCGGGCTTTAAATGGGAGGGAAAGGAAACTCGTACGGATTTTTGGCGCGGGTTTTGAAAATTGTGAGACCGGTAATGAACTAGGCCGAAGTCAAGAGGACTTATTTGGGCCTGGTACATAGCCCATAAGGCTCACCTGTGTATACATTTGTAATTTGTTGACCTGGCAAAGGCGTGGCCCCCAACTGTTGCCTCTTATATTCATTTTTTTTTTTTTTAATCATCATTTGTGGGTATTTTGTTTTATGTGATTGTTGCCTTGCAGTGGATGTATGCTGTTTTCGCTGATGCTATGGCAACTGTCAAGCTATAGTGGCATTAGGCTATTAATACCTAATTTCGCCATTGGCAAATTTTCAATAACTACTGATTCTAGTTGGCCTTCTGAACCCTTCAAAAGACCAAGATTCTCCTAGTGCCACTTTCTAGTTTGGCTGTTTGGTTCACAAGAAAATGAATGAATTAGAAGGGCAGATGTTACTGAATATTGCATACTTTAGACCCGCCCTGTGTTGTTTGGTTTTTAAGGTCAGCCAAAGGGTGCAACATCAACTCAATTACCAAACCATGCAAGTCAAAACCTTAACCACTTCTGTGATGTCCACAACGAATTTCAACATTTTCTTTAATACGAATAATTTCAGGCGCAAAAATGCCATGAAAAGAACCAAATGAATCATATCAAATAATAATAACACAATAATTACCACAACAAACGTGTAAATCAAATTAGCTGCATTGTCGTATTTCGTCAACCCCATATATGAAACCTATACCTAAACAAATTATCAAAACTCCGCCCTCCCCCACTGCAAATCACAAACCAAAGAGAGGAGAAGACGAGAAAATTGCATGGGGAGAAGAAACGGAAGGAAAAAAAAAAAAACTAAAAAATCTAAAAGATGTACTGTCACAAACATTGCAAAAGTAGTCCGGCAAGAAGACACTCGAACCAGCACTATGGTATGCAAGAAAGTTCACATTTGATTGAATTGCCCTTAAATCACACGTTTCAGAGCCACACTGGTGATCCCTATAGGAGATTTAGGCCGATAATGTTCATCTGTATCGACCTCTTCAATTTCCTGAATGGCACATCGTATTCAAAGGATTATAAATTAAATACTATCCAAGTCTAGGCAAGACAAAGTTTTACTAAAAATAAGCAAAATTTTTTACCTGCACCACATCCTCTCCTTTGATGACGCGTCCAAACACAATAAGCTTATCATTTAAATCTGGTATTGGTGCAGTTGTGATTACAAGCTCAAATCCTAGTTTACTCTTCGTAGTTCCGATCATAAAAGCTTCATGCTTTGGACTATACAGGCAAGAATACTATCAGTTTTGTGACAAACCAAAAGCCAACCAATATAAGAGATCTTTAAGAAATAAACCTTGTAATAAGTTGACTACGAAGCTTCCCTTTTGATATCCAATCTTCAGCTACTCCAAGTCCTTGGGAATCTCCTCCTTTTATTACATAGTGTTTGATCACATGACTGAAGGGCATCCCTCTAAAGTGTCCCTTTTGACTGCAAAACTAATGCGTTAGAAGTGTCTTGTCTTGAGAATATAGCACAATATTACCATTACAACAACCCAAGCCAACCACACAGAGTTATATATGTTATTGCTAATCAGAATATAAAAATGATTTCCAAATATTGAAGTTCGGATACTTTTGTAACAATTGTACTAATCAAAGATGTACTAGGGACCTAAATGCAGACAGAAGTAAACCTGGTATCTGCATCACCAACCATTCAGAATTCATAATTATGAAGGGCTACAATAAAATCGATGTTTTTATTACCAGGAAATTCAAGAGGAAAACAAATAAATGGACAACCTATTATAGGTTAAAGTTGTTCCGGCTATTGGTATATGTTCCAACCCTGCCCCCTAATTTTAATTTTATTCACTTTCTACAGGGAAAAGGATTCAAATAGAAAGATGATTTTCAATAACTATGGATATTTATGTATGTATGTAACCATGTAAGGATATATGCACTGTTGAATACTCACCATAAATCAATAAATTTATCCACAACCTCCGGGGAACCATCCTTGTAAAGTTCCACTGTGATATCCCCTTTTGATGTATTTAAAATCTATAAACACGAAGGGAGGGAGGGGGAGAGAGAGAGAGTGAGTGAATAAGTAACAATATAGATGCGCAGAGATAGGTGTGTTGTGTGCTGTATCGAAATAAACTACCAAACATAAAACATCTGCAGAATGAATAGGAATCAAATACTTTAAAGAAAATCAGTGCAGCATTCCATGTATTAAAGTTCCCCACAGCTGAAAGCCATCACTGTTAAATCAAGAACTTTGCATGACAGCATGCAATCTCAGCAACACAGTTGAACATTGTGCAAAACGAAAGTTCATTCTCGAAAGTTGGCATCCTAGTTTCACTTCCTATTAGATTGAGTGACTTCTTACACAGTAGTACTAATTGCTAAACTTGCAAGTCCTACAAATAGAACAACATATTTTCTCACACACAAAACAAAGTCCAGCACTGCTCATTTAGAGCCAAAAACTGATTGATAAACATTGCCATCCTAACCAAATTTAACCACGACACTGCCACCACAACCAAGCACACTATCTTAATTTTAGCAGTCATAAGTTGACATTTCACTCAGTATAACACGAAAAAGAAAGTTGGCAGTTGACACAAAATATGTGTTGAGAGACTTACAGCATAACTCGGAAGTTCGTACTTCTTTGCCAACCCATCAATATCCTAGACCACAAGAAACCCAATAAAGTTAGTCAAGTATGAATTTACACACAATCACTGCAAAACAAAAAAATAATTACATAACTGAAAAAAAAAAAACAAAAAAGAAAAAAACCATTTCAAATAAATACCTCCAGAGAAGATAAGTCAGACCCTGATTGGTTCAATGACCTATGAGCAAATTTACAAAAAATAAGTAGCTGAAATTATCGATATTAACACTGGAATTCAAATTTGGCAACAACAAAAAATAAAATTTCACGAACCATATGGAAATAAACATAAACAGAAGAAATGCTTGCTACCTTCTGGACCAATAGCGATAAGTGGCAACTAAGGACAAGGCGATCAAAGCGATGATTAAATTGCACATAACTATGGTAGTGATACTGATTCGAGTCGGCCCTTTTTTCTTCTTGCTTTGAATTAACAGAGCCTGAGGCTTTATCCGAGCCATGAGCTTCGAATTTAACTATAATTCTGAAAGAAAACAAAAATTCGATGATGCACCTTGATCCCCAAAATAATTGGAAGCAAAACCCTAAAAATTGAACGATTAAAGGGGAACAAAATTGAAATTCGTGAGGGCTTACCTTGGGCGTTTGAGCTTTGATTCAAGATTGAGGGAGTGGTTTCAGTAAGGTTGAAAGCTTAAATCAGAGAGAGTTAAGTTAGGTGTGTAATTTGATTTCAGATTTGTCAAGTTTACGCGTCTGTTCAAGCTTCGCTTCTTGCTTGGATTGGAATTATTAGACCCATTAATTTTCAAATATTTCAAATTGGTGGAGCCCACGTGAGATTATTCACCGGAGAGCAAAGCTCTTCCAGATTACAGAATCGACGGTCGTGATTGAATCTCAGCGTGTTGATCTGAGGGAGGGGGGGTGTCGTTTTGTCGCAACGCGGTTGTTTTTTGGCTCTATATAAGGCGTACTTGGACTTCTCTTTTTTTTTTTTGTTAACCAAAGAAAACTTCAAACAATCTTCTAAATTTTTTGGTTTGAATGGCAGTTCGAGTCGGTGAATCATGTTCATATTTGATATTAAGTGACTCTAATCTGACTTGTGTTTTTTATTTGGAAGAAAGATTCAAATTTGTGACATTCCAACATTATAAAGAATAATATTACTAAAGTAATAATTAGTTGGTTTAATCATATCAAATAATTTAACTCGTTATTATGGTGTTGTGATCGGACAACCTATATTATGAACAATAAACATCAAACTGAACCCCCACTATTTTTAACGAACATATCATTTATACATTACTTGCATTGATATTGATATAACGAAACAAAGCATAACAAAGATAAGTGAAAAATAAAAGGATTGACTTTTAGAATACCCTGTTTACATTGTTACAAACTTTGGAAAAGCTCGTCTTAAAAAAAGCTTTTATGGTAAAGACAGTTGATGTCGTACATTCAGTATTCAATGGTAGAAAACTCATCTATACCTATAGGTCAAAAATTGCGTGTATCAATTAAAACGCAAAGAAGAAGCCCAGAAATGAATTTCAACAGCAGCTTCTAAACCTGTGTGTCAGTCTCAGTCAGATGGGCCAAGCATCTTCTCGGGCACAACAAGAGTATCAAATTCTTCACTGGTTAGCACTCCAAGTTTCAACGCAGCTTCCTGCATAAATAATGTTGCATCTATCTTTGTTAGAATATTCAATGTTACATTTCATGATTCATCTAACCAAAAATTCCTGCCAAAAGGTTGATATATATATATATATATATATATATTCAAGTAACTATTTACTGCTGCAAATGGTGTTGTACTATGCATTGCATTTATTTCATGCCTATGGATTATACCATCCATCAGCTTAATTTCTATGTCTAACAATCAATAAACCTGAATTAATATAAGCTGAATATGCCATTTCATCACTTACCTTCAAAGTAGATCCCTCCTTGTGGGCTTTCTTTGCAACTGCCGCAGCGTTGTCATAACCAATTTTCTGAAATAGAATTAGCAGCAAGAATAATTAGTCTGATACAATAAAATCAATCAAAGGTACATAATAAGCTATATATATATACAGACATGAACTTACAGTGTTCAAGGATGTGACCAGCATTAGTGACTGCAAATTAAAGCCATGAATTTTCATTAACAGATGGCATGCTAAACAGTTTTAGCTATATTCCTCATAAACCGAGTAAGAATGAACATTGACCTCATGAAGTAACTTTGAAATTTTTTCCCTGTTAGCTTGAATTCCTCTCACACAGTTCTTTTCAAAGGAAGCAGACGCATCCCCAAGCAATCTCACAGACTGCATATATGCATGTCACAAGAGAAGACAGTGAAACAAAAACAAGCAAAAGTGCCAGACGTACACCAGTACTTAGTTGTTCTGAAATTGCCCCGCACACAACATTTCAAATTAATATCATAACAATTAATATTACAACAGAACGTACTTGTAGGAGACCACTAGCCATCATTGGCTTGAATACATTAAGTTCAAAGTGACCATTTGATCCACCTACTGTAATGCCCACATGGTTACCCATAACCTGCATGATGATACAAAATAATTTAATACCAGTTGCTTATAAAGAAAAGTTGTCTATATAAGCAAGATCACAATTGTTCATATTATCTTCATAAAGCAGAACTTAATTGAGACACTTAATTACCTGAGCACAGACCATTGTGATAGCCTCACACTGGGTAGGGTTTACCTTTCCCTGAAACATAATAAACCCAGTCAGTCAAAATGACTAGTTACAGGTTTTGGGCTATTTAGTCAATCATAAGGCATAAACATCTGCATGTTAGGCAAGATATTAGAGTGTTTTACAGGCATAATGCTGCTACCAGGCTCGTTTTCAGGAAGATTGAGTTCCCCAAGGCCACAACGTGGACCACTGTACAATGAAACGAAAGCACTGTGAAATTTAAAAGCACAAAAAGGGCACGGGCCATAAGGAAAGTGAAGGTGTTAACCAACTGTTAGATCGACAAACCTTGCTAAGAAACGTATGTCATTTGCAATTTTCATAAGAGAAGTAGCAACTGTGTTTAGGGCTCCACTTGTTTCAACAAAAGCATCATGTGCAGCCTGGCAAAAACAATTACTTAGAGCATGCATTATTAGTTTATTGTATACAATGAAGATTCACATTTATTGCAGTAACTAAAGTACAGTGACTAACCAAAGCTTCAAACTTGTTTTCTGCAGTGACAAATGGCAATTTTGTTTCCTCAGCTACGGCTGCAGCTATCTTTACATCAAATCTAGATGATAGCCAGAACATGACCAGTCAGTTTTGCAAAACCTTTATATATATGCTAGACCACTGAAGAAGCAATTACTCATTTTAAAAGATGGAAGACATGACACGACATCAATGCAAATGCAGAAAAAGCACTGGAATTTACAATGAATGAAGGTTCTAAAGTTTACAAATTTGGTAATAATTAAAATACAATGCAGGCATCAGTTTGTCTAATACCAGCTAAAGAGTAAGAAATAGTAAGGAATGGTGAATACAATGACTTATGGAAAAATAAAAAAACTTAAAATCAAAATATCAATGCAGACCAATGTAAAGAGATAAAAGCTATTCGATCATACCCCTTCTTTGTGTTCAATCCAGTCCCAACAGCAGTGCCACCCTGTGCAAGCTGCTCAAATGAAATAACCAAATAATGATCAGAACATTAGAAGGAACAAAATAAAAGGAGAGGAAAATTAAGCAACTGACAATAATATGATCAGTTGCCAACCTGATACATGCGGGGTAGAGTAGACAGGACTCGGTCGATTCCATACTTTAGCTGTAGCCATATTAAGAAAAAAAAGTAAGAAAGAAAAAATGGTTGATCAATCTGTGCAAGAGAAATCCAGTAAGGTTACTTACTTGTGTCGAATAGCCGCTGAACTCTTGCCCAAGAGTCAAAGGCGTCGCATCTTGCGTGTGGGTTCGTCCAATTTTAACAATGTCTTTGAATTCATCGGACTGATCATTGTAAAACAGATGGAATATTGGGATATATCAAGAACAAAGTTTTGACCTCTTTATGAGAAACTAAAATATAAGGCACTACAGTTTTGATTCATTTATGAGATCATATATATATATATCAATCTGCTTGCTTTTAAAGGATGCCAAGATAGAGAAATATATCAAACCTTTGAATGTAGGCAAGTATGCAAAGCTTCCAAATTTGGTATTAATCTTGAATTTATTTCCACTGCAGCTGCAATGTGCATGACCTACAAATCACACACAATTTACAACGTTAAAATAAAAAGCAAGAAATAAATTAAGAAATACAAAAGTAAGAAAGAAATTAAACAAAAGGGTTAATTACAGTTGGGAAAGTGTCATTAGAAGATTGTGATCTATTAACATGGTCATTTGGGTGCACAAACTTTTCACCACGCTTATGGCCAAGTATCTCAGCCGCTCTGTTTGCAATGACCTGCAGGGCACAGTTGATGAGACAATCCAAGATATAATATCACATTCACTAACATGTATATAATTAAGGAACATGACCATAGATTCATGGTGTAAATTTACCTCATTTGCATTCATGTTACTTTGTGTTCCACTGCCAGTTTGCCATATAACAAGTGGAAAGTGTTGGTTTAGCTTTCCCTCCGCCACTTCTTGGGCAGCTTGCATTACTGCTTTACCTACAGATGGATAAAGACCATAATCCATGTTCACCTGCAAACCAACACGCACGTCTAACACATCTAACACATGTAGCATTACTTAAGCCAAATACGGAGATTTACTCTTTACAAATATCTAACTCAAAACTATTGGCAATGAATGAAGAAGTCTAAAATTTTATATTCTATATCATGTAAGGTCTTATTTCCTCGACGTAGAATATTACTCTTAAAAGTATCCCACTTCACAAGTCAAAAAATGAAGACAAACCTTGGCAGCACATTTTTTGAGGACACCAAAAGCCCGAATAATAGGTTCGGGCATTCGTTCATGCTCGCCGCCAATATCAAAATTCTGTAACGATCTTTGAGTTTGCGCTCCCCACAACCTGAAAATTACGTATTACAAATAAATCACTTCTAAAATAAAAAGAATACAAATACACATGAAACATGCATGCAGCTAAATGAAGGTACAGAGACAGATGACAAACTTGTCTGAGGGAACAAGAATAGGTCCAAAAGTGTCCCTTTCCTCCCTAGTCTCCAACATTTGATCTTCAACTTTCTTCGACATTAACAAATGATTTGAATAAATGTTAGCAACGACAAAATGTTCGAATAATATAATATATTCCAATTCCAAATGCAACGTATGTATATTGGTTTTTTTATCAGCATGTTTTTCCCAACGAAAGTGTAGCATTCGAAACTCCGAAAGTTTCTTAGCACCAGCCAATGTACTTAATTACTTATAATTAGGAGTTCCCATAATTATAAATATCTAATTGTGGTTAAACAAGTGTTTGTACATCTATCTATTCATACATGTAACGATGGATTGACCACAAATTAATATAAAGAACAAAATTCTATATCCATGAAAACATGATAGCTACTAGCCAGCTAGGCATAGCCGCCATGCATGCAGTTACTATTAAAATATTTGAAGGGCATGATAGTTAATTAGATGAATAAATATTATAAGTATTATTATTTGAACCATTTTAACTGATGTAGTATGCTATCTTTCTAACCGTATTTGAATAAAGTTTAAATTTACATTCCAATCGAGCTTGACAGGTACAAAGTTTGACGAGTTCTACCATTATTTATCTAATATTACTACTATTATTTATAAAGAAAATAAAGGGCAAATTCACCTCGACTCTGTATTAGACTCCAAATTATTGTTCCACCTTTTTCAAGCACCAAATGAAAGACGCTTGAATATGCACTAGATAACTTAATCTATAGCATTAGCAGACTGTGAATGTTGCCTACAATCTCACTAACTTGGAACATTCAGCATTGCACCTGATTAAATTACCCTTGGTGGGTCGTTGCCATGTTTTGCACTTTCATCTCACGAAAAAGGTTGGACTTATCCAATCAATTTTGTGACATAAGGAAGAAACAAGGAAAAGGCTACAAATAGAGAGGTCCAGTTTACCTTTCTAACAAACCTTTGCCCGCGTGCCCTGCTTGGATGGGAGGAGAGTCTTATATGAAAATTAAACTTTTATGTAATTGATGTATATACTTATTGTGCCTAGCTCCTGATAGTGATAGAGACATTTTTTTTCCCTCAATTCCAACCCCATCAATAGCTCACACACCTAACCCTTTCCATTATGGTCCCTCTCTACTCTCCAGTCTCCATTTGTGCAATAAATGGGGAGATCTAGAGCTGGTTCAATGGTCCCTATTTTGCAATAAATTTAAGATACAATTTTGCAGTTCTATCTGTTCTATCAAAGCAGGAATAAGCAGTATTAATGCAAAGATTATGTCAGTCAAAATTCTTGAAGCCATAGGATGGTGACAAAAAGAAAAGCCACAGGAAGCAATTTACATGACCAATACATAATCAATCTCCTTCAGAAACAAATGCTCAAGTCATAAAGTATAATAGATACAATACAAACAAAGAAGAATATAAAAAGGGATAGCCCAGATTATGATACTCAATTTCCAAAGGGAGAAAATGACTAGGGCTAGGGGGGAGAAGAACCACCAATATTATACTCAATTTTTTTGTTTTTGTTTTTTATTTTTTTAAACAAATAGCAACAATACCACTGGTCAAGGGAGAATCATAGTCGATCTTCTCCATATCAACCTTACAATTGAAAGAAGAGATGGGAAACAAAACCCATGTTCATACAAGACCAACAAAACATAAAAAAACTACTCACCCTACCACAATTGAAACATAGATAATAAACAACCCAAATATCACTCTCCTAAGCATTCACTCAGAGACAGAAGCAAGCATCAAAAAGCTTGATGCTTGAATCAAGCTCTCTTCTTTCACAAAAACCACTGGTGTACAGCAACTCCTAGATCCCTCAGCCTTCCATACAAAGCTATGCATTCCCAATAAGCTCTCTTGCTCTTATTCCCCTCCTTTCCATTCTGCGACCATTCACTATTGCACTCCAAAAACAATTCATCCACCAAACAGATTGCGCTGTTCTTCATCATCTCTACAACTACTTCTGACTCTGCTTTCATCACAACATAGTCCTCTTTCCTCACATTCCTCTTTAACCAATCCGAGACACCATCTAGTAGTGGTGGCACCATGCTTGAAGCTTCTTCACGCACTACTTCAATGTTGTGAACTTCAAATTCTTTGTTCATTTTCGGATAGTTTTGATGAAACCATTCGACCACGCCACTGTTTTCCTCATTTAATCCCATGTTGATGAACACTCGGCGCCTATAAGATTCAAGAGAATCACCCAACAAGTCAGGAAGGAACTTTATCTTCTTCAAGTGCTTGTTTGATTTCGCCAAAGCACGTCTTGGTGGCTCCAGAAACACATCTTCAAGACCCTCTAGTGCTGCCTTCTTCTTGGCCTCATTTTCCAATTGGCAAAGCCGCCGAGATATCACCCTGGTGGACTCATCAGCCGGACCAGTTTTCCTCAATGCCACAAAGGTGGAAGCGTATCGGCGAAGATACACGATCCTGTAATTGGGTTTCTGTCTAAAAGCATTTGAAGGGTCATTGCTAATTGGAACAGCCACAATGCCACCAATCTTCACAATGCGATCCACAAATTTAGCATCAACCAAATTGAATGTGAAAACAAAATCCATAGACTCGTCTGAGAACGAGCTTTTTCGCTCCAAATCCGAATCCATAACAATATCAAAGTCATCAAATCCATTATTATCAAAACGATGAAGGTTGTAAGCCATACCAGCATTGCCAGGACTCACAACGAGAGCCTTATCACCCTTTCTCCGAAGGTCTTCAGCAGCCAAATCATGGAAAAGCAGACCCAATTGCTCAAAATCGAAAATTTCAGATTCAGTGTCCAATTCGGGAACACTTAGTCCCCTGAAAATGGACTCAATGCAGGGCAATGTGAGAAGAACCAAGGCCAAGAAAATCGACCGAGAGATGATGCGCAAAACCATTGAATCAGGAAGCTTGATCACCAAAAGAGTGTCGGGGGAATCCAGTCCCATCCTTCCACCATGAACGTGCTTCACCTTGTTTTGGTGCTTGGCTGTATACCCACTGGCCAATTCCATCGTACAGTCCCAAAAATCCCACGAAAATCTCTGTGAAACCGTGAGATCCGATCCGCAGGACGAGGGAGAAGATCGAACAGCCAATTTGGCGAATACCCAAATGGGAACAAGTTCAAAGATTGCAAATTTGCAATGTGGTTACGAAGAAATTGATGGCAAAACGAGAAAGAAGTGGGATTTAGCGAGCACAAAACCTAGCTGCGGTGTGATTAGCACCCACGAGAGCCACAAAGGAATTTCTACACCAGAGGAGTAACAATTGCCTCATTCTCTCAACCTCCATTGTCGTCGTCTTCTTTATCATGCGCTCACTCACTCACGTACTCTCTCTTTATTTGTCCTTTTCTTTTCCTCTTCACTTACCCAGATCAGTATGAGATTGACGTTTCAGGGTCTTACCCAGATACTGTTTCGTAACGGATAGTCATCTGAAAGCCAACCACCATAGACCAGAGTGCGAAGAAGAAGAAACCGAAACGAGGATAACGAGAGAGAGAGAATGAGCGTGCAAGAGAGGGAGAGACCTGAGGTTGTGAAAAAAAAAAGGAAAGAGCGTTCAGATGGGATGGAATTGTGAATAGAATGGAAGAGATATTTATACAAGGAATGGAACATTATCGAAGGATGTGAATCATGTGATCAAACACTGAATTGCATAGACCGACTCAAATTGCTATTTTTACCACTCACATGCCATGTAGGATAAACATAGACGATGACTTGGCTAGGTTTTTCTGTTAAGCTTGTTTGGACACGGGATAGGTGTGACATATATATATATATATATATTTAACGATTAAAATTTAATATTTTTATATTAAAAAATAATTCTGTAAATTTAATAATTGAAATATATATATATATATTTGTATGCTATATTTGTAAGTACAATAATGTTACACTTATCACATTTTTATACCATAATTTTATACCATGTTACCTGGCAATCTACATGGTATTAATACATTGGACACTAAAGAAAAAATAAAATAAAAACCCTATACCTGCCAGTACAATAATGATACATAAAATGGTATAAAAAATATGGTATGAATAGTATTATTGTTGTAAGTATAATATAATTTGATGAGCTTTCTTAGTTTTTGTGATTGAGTTGTTTGGGTCACCAGCTCACCTACAAAAAAGAAACGTAGAAAATACACCAAAATGGAATGGGTGAGAAGAATATTGAAATGGTTGGGGGAGAGGCCATTTTGGTTTTGGTAGCTAAATATAGTCTTTAGGTTGGCATGATTGTAGTGGGTTTGTTGTTTAGTTCAAAACAAATACATTAGTTTATCATGGGGACCAAGATGTGTGAAAATCAACTTGTGAATGCTATGTTTTTATGTATGTTACCAAGATTGTGATTATAGAAATTAGACATTCCAAAAGAAAGAGTATGTAATTTAAAATTATTAGGACTGTAAAATGGGCTCACTATGTCATGTAACAAACAAGTCAGTTGGACATGAGCCCCAAGCTTTGTTGGCTATTTGTTCCTTTGGAAAACAAATTTAATTAAATCGCTTTTTCAATTCAGAATAAAAAATAATTCAACTAAAACTTAAAAATAAATAAAATAAATAAAAAATAAAAAAACTAAAGAATGAAGTTGGTTTCATTAGATCGACCAATTTGGTTGAATTTTTGAAACCTTCCCTACCTGAAACATGTTTGGTTCATAGACTCATAGGAATAAAGAGATGGCCCAACTCTCCAAGAGGGTGGGAATTGTGCTTGGGCCTTAAATATCTTTTAGTTGGACTTGAGCTGAAAGCCTGAAATCCTAGTCGCAAAGCTCTGTTTAGGCTAGGCCAAGACTAGGCCATTGTCTCTTATTAATTACTTAAGTCCGGCCTATGCGACCCAAGAAAATTTGCAAGAGCCCATATAAGCCCAAGACTAATTGTAAGGGCTAAGAAAACTCCCGGTAGCAATGTTCTTAAGTTTATTGTATGCATGACTTTGTCAATAAGATTATGTAACTCAGTGGTGGTGTGGTGCCGTAGCTTTCTTGCATGTTAGTGATACAACCCTTCATAGACGCATGCATATTCTTGAAATTTATCATATTACATACAAATCAGAACATTTTAAGTGCAGTCATAAATTTGAACTGTATAATATAATGAAGACATCATATAGAATTTTCAGGTTATTGTCATGAGCTACTTCTACCGTTTTTGAGTATTAATTGCTGAAACAAAATCAAGGGATATAAAATTTAATTAGCCCTTGGTGTGACTTGAGCATGACCCTGCAACATGCTTGAAGATATGTGTCTGTGGTTAAGATTTTAAAGTTAAGTCATGTACATTAATTTGACAGAACAAGTCAAGAGAAAGTGATAAGATCAAATTCAATTGCAGTGAAAGTAAAGGTGGGGTAGTACTAGTATGTGAGAATATTGCAGTAGTGTGAATGTGAGTGCGCTTTTGGTAATGTACTCAAAACAAGCTCATTCACAAATTCAACACAGCTCTCTGGATTTCCTCCTTGCACTGATTCACATAATTGTGGTTTGTGATTGTGGCCACAGTTAAAAGGTAGTGTGAGTGTGTGACCCCCTCTACTCATTATTGTGTTGAAACCTCGAGTAATAATTCCTGCAGCTGCAGTTTCTAGTCCTACACAGTTGAAACATGATTACAGAAGATTCTGTATATATTGAACAAGGCGACAAGCTGTACTGTATCAACTCTCTTACAGTAGTTCCTTTGAAGTCTGTCAAACAGTTAATTTTGAGTATCAATTTATCCTTTTACTTTCAAATTGGAACCTAATCTCTCCTCGTTCATACAGTACATGTACTGTCCTATGTTGCATCATGCATAAAGAGCTATGTTTTAAACCAATGGTAAAACTTATCCTTAATTACAAAACCTGCTTGCAACCAAAGGGTGTCATGTGTTTATATAAATATATATTCCAAAGGTACCCATGTAATGTGGGACTGAATATGTTAACACTCCCCCTCCGGCATCAAGGCCGGAGTCACTCAGAACTCTCTCTCCACATAGGTCTAGAGACACAAACTTAGACCCATCATATCGGTAAACTTGCTCTGATACCATGTTAAACTCGTTAGTAGAACTTCTTCTTGTAAAACCGGCTTTAAGAAAGTGTCCGCATGTGCTTATATACTAGATATTCCAAAGCAACCTAGGCAATATGAAAACTAGGCTAACGAGCTGTGTGCCCGTGTGTGTTATTGAGATTCTAACCATAGAAAGGTGCTGCATAGTATTGTATTGCAACTAAGGTTAAAGGACACCAGCAATTATAAATGTGAAGACTAGTTTCCAAGAACAGCTAGCTAGGAGGTGATCTGAAACTAGCAAGTCGGCACAAACAAGTATATCTTCATGATTGATGATATTTCTTTCTTGCCCAGCCACTTCACGTGGTCTTTTCTACATAGGCTTGCTTTTTTAGTAAACATCCAAGAAATTGCTACATAATGTTACCCAAGACTAAATTTTATAACAGTATGTAAAAACAACAACAGGATTAAAAAAGGTATTGGAATGATGAAGGACTCCAAAGCTCTATGTTTATGGTATAGCTATAGGCATATTATTAGTACAAATGTGGTTATTGCAATTTTCTTGCAGGATAGTATCTTTAATTTTTTACTTAAGATAACCAAACCGCATCATCTTGATTTTAATACCTCAAAAGAATAATTATAAGGGTTTAGCATGGGTTTATATTATTAACTGAAACAACATACAGAAATGATTATTTCGATTCCATGAATCGCTTGTGGATAGTATTTACACTTTACTGGGATGGTATATTCAATGAATGCATCAAGTTCTGGTCCAATAGGATAAAATGGTACTGATTGAAGTAACATACCAAAGAAAAAAAAGGAAGAGAGAGAGAGAGAGAGAGAGAGGAAGAGAAAACAAATTATAAAGTAGGTCACTAGCATATAAGAATGCAATATATAAGAGGCATTTGTGGCAGCTAGTCCATTCAAGAAAGATTCAGTTATTGAAGATTGTTTTTCCACTGCAGATCTGATAACCAACTTGCTTCTTTTAGCAAGAAAAAAAATGGTTGACAACGCAGAGAACAAGGTTCTTATTAGGGAATTCAGTGCAGAAACAGATATTGAAGTGGTGGGGAAGCTTGAGAGGAATTGTGAGATAGGGTCTAAAAGGGGGGTCTCCATGTTCACTAGCATGATGGGTGACCCTTTATGTAGGATTAGGTTCTACCCCCTCCATGTTATGCTGGTGGGTTATGGTGACTTTTTTCCCTCTTATCTTGCCAAAACCAAACATGGAAACCTTTTCATACATCATAAATATTTTTATCTCTCCTCAAATAAGCATAGTTGCATAGTTTCTATATTTCTCTGCACTGCTTTTCTATATGGATCCCCCTTGTCCTTCCAAGACTTTTATTGATGTGAATCATTGCATTGCTATACCATTAACATCTTTGAAAATGGCCAACAGGTAGCAGAGCTGCTCGAAAACCGGAAGCTTGTTGGAGTCGTTCGAGGATGCATTAAGCATGTGGGGACTGGTTTTGGAAGAAGATATGTGATAGGTTGCATACTAGGCCTTCGGGTCTCTCCTACACACCGGTATTCTCTACTTTTTTTTTCAGATAGAATGGAACCTGGAAGACTCTTCTTTTCTAAACAAAACATTTTCAATTCTCAAATTAGCAATACAATCTGCAGAACTGAGTGTAAAAGTCCTTGACTTGTTCTGAACTGAGTGGCAGCATATTGAAAAGCTAACTTGATATTTTCTCATACGCTGAGGGAGTGTAAAGAACTGTTTGATTAATAAGTTCTAGCAAATGCCAAGTATAATATAGAAAAACAATTTGATAGATGGGTTAACTTTGATATCTTTGTGTGATTTAGGCGTATGGGAATTGGATGGAAGCTCATGAACTCAGTGGAGGACTGGCTGATGAGAAAAGGAGCACAGTACACATTCCTGGCTACCGAAACGAGCAATATTGCCTCTACAAATCTCTTCACTCTCAAATGCAACTACGCGAACCTCAGCTCACTAATCATATTTGTTCAACCAATCTGTTCCCTTGAAAAGGATAAACTGCCCCAAGATATAAAAATAGAGAAGTTGCATATAGACCAGGCAATTTCCTTGTACAAAAATCGGCTAAGAGGAAAAGACATATATCCCACAGACATGGATGTGATTTTAAGGGAAAAGCTCAGCCTCGGCACTTGGGTGTGTTATTTTGAAGAACAGGGTTGGATCAACTTAAACAGCGATGAACATAACAAGGACATGGACATCGTCAGTAAAACTCAAAGCTCTTGGGTCATCTTTAGCATATGGAATACTTGTGAAGCTTACAAGTTTCATATCAGAAAGTCCCATCCACTAAGGTCTTTTCATGCTACCCTAAGCCATGCAAGAGAGAAAATCTTCTCCTGCCTAAAAATGCGTGTCAGTGTCTCCTTCGGGTTTCTCTTCCTCCACGGACTTCACGGAGAGGGAGAGAGGCTAGGGGAGCTTATGAAATATGTGTGGAACTTCACATCGAGGTTGGGACAAAATGTGAAGGACAGCAAGTTGATTATAACTGAGCTGGGGTTGTGTGATCCTCTCATAAAGCTTGTCCCCAAGGAGTCAAATATGTCATGTATCAATGATCTTTGGTACGCCAAATGTTTGATGAGCCACGATGATGACAAAGATGAACAGCTACTCAAGGGACCACTAGGGAATGTGTTTGTTGATCCAAGAGAGTTCTAGGGTTAATTGAAGGCCCTTTGTCTTAATGTTACAAAAAGAGCCTAGCTAATCAACAATTCAACAATGCTATTGTTGTATTTTATTTTTCCTTTCTTTGGGCTGTTGTCAATTAGTTAAGACTTAAGAGAGCAAAAACCCCTAGCTTGTAAGTTGTATCCTTGATGCTTTTTAATTAAAAAGTCATATCACTCCCAGGTGCATATTTGTTACCGTGACCATTTTCTTTTGCGTTTTTTTTTTTTGGTGTGTGTGTGGCAAATGAGAGAGAGAGAGAGAGAGAGAGAGGACAAATACAACCTTGGTCTGCTAAAATATAAAGTCTATATAAGATTCAGAATTTTTCAAAAGATTTAACAAGACATTCCTAGGGTTAAGCCCTTAAGGCGCATCCAGATTCTGTAACTAAAACAAAAAAGCAGACTAAAAAACGGAAGCTATTAGGTTGATGCTCCGCAATAGCCGTGACCGTTGTGTTAACCCATGAAAATTTTCCAATCCTCATGCGTCCTGCTAGTCATCTCTTCTCTTACCATTAGCAGGAGAGTTTTGGTCAGTAAGGATCTTTAGAACATTAACCAATGCTCGCAGACGGTCCCATATGTTCAGGCCATAGAGTGCTTCAACAAGTGACTCCTGGAACTCGAAACCATTCTCTCCAACAGGATACTGTGGTGGCCAAGCAAGAAAACAAGTCAGATTTGTAATTTTAATTTCTCAGAATTTAAGATAAAGAGAGAGTGATGACACTATA
Source organism: Purshia tridentata (assembly GCA_003254885.1). NCBI lineage: Eukaryota > Viridiplantae > Streptophyta > Magnoliopsida > Rosales > Rosaceae > Purshia > Purshia tridentata. Next base: position 9,454 of record QANT01004863.1, on the reverse strand, counting down.
TAGACTATATAATTTAGTTTTGAAGTCTGACCTGAATAGGCTTTGGTATCTTGGTTTTAATGTAAGGCCACCATCTATCCTCAACAACTGATTTTACAAGACAGCATGCTCGCAATCCTTCTACACCAGCAAATCTTCCAAATCCACTGTCTTTTACACCACCAAATGGCAGGGACTGGAAATTTATGAGAGATCTTTAGTTCATTGGATTAATAATGTCATCACGGTAGAAAAATCTTTTACCAATGAAAATAATAATGAATGATTTTTTCAACAAGGGTACTACAGAGATCACTGATTGATTTGACAACAGAACTCTTTCACGTTCTCAATTCAATTCATGAATGGCCACCAATCCTTTGAGTTATATGATATCAACTTCATCTGTTATCGCAAAGTGTCTAATATAATTAATGATAGCATTAACTTTGAGAATAAGGAGACAACCACCATTTCTGCTATCTTTAAAGCTGGAACTATTCATACTCAACTATTAAACGAAGAAAAACATTGTTGGTAAAGTCTCTTGTTGTCATACATGAGGGATGTTATAGAATCCCACCTTCACCAAGGTTGGAGGGGTTTTATGAGATGGGAGAGGACTGCTCCCCATTCTCTATTGTCCATAGGTCTGATGAGCCTCCGAAGGAGCAAAAACAAAAAAACAAAAACCCCGAGAAAAAGAGAAAAAAACATGTATCAAACTGCGACCACTTGAATAAACATTACCTGACACATGTACGTTGATGCAAAATCATTGATGGCAACAACTCCACAGTGTATCTGGGAAGCTATCTCTTTTGCACGACGCTGGCTGCCGGAAAAAACAGCACAGCCAAGACCATATTTCGAGTCATTAGCAAGCTTGACAGCCTCTTCATCAGTGCTAAATTTCATCAATGGCATGATTGGTCCAAATGCCTGCAAAAATGTAGAAAGAATTTCTCCACCTGACTTATTGAAGATTAAAGGTACATATGAAAATGCTGAGTAGAACAACATATATGACTTTGGATACCTCCTCTTGCATCAACTTCATTGTGTGATTTACATTTTCAATCACAGTAGGGGGGAAAAATTGATCAACTGCACCTTCACCTATATGGCCAAAGCTTCCACGCACAACAAGTTTTGCTCCTTTGTCTAAGGCATCATTCACAAGGTTTTGAAGTCTCTCAGAGTGTTCTTGCAAACATATAGCTCCCATATCATACTTTCCAGCATGTGGTGGGCCCTACAAAAGAAGATAAAATAATAGAATGAGTTCTAAACATTAAGTACTTAAACTGCTACTTGATCTCAACAGCATGTTCTATATTGATCAAAATTATAAAGTGCAGAGTCTTGTTGCATGCATATGTCAAGTATAGGTTGTATAACTGTTTCAACAAAACCAGCTGGAAATTTTTTCATTACTTTTTCCCTCGCAACCCAGCTTATGTTCACAGGTCTTTCTGTAATTGTAATTAAAAGAACATATGGTGCGTGCAACTTAACAGTGAAAATTTTGAGTGAAATCATGAAAAGAAAAAGCTGTGAGACAACCTAAAGATTCATCTTCCATATATGGCATGTTGAAAGGGAAATACTTACAACAGTAACAGATTTTACAATCTTGGAAACTTGACTGACAAATGAAGAATAAACGTTCTTGTGAACATAAAATCTTTCAGCCCCAGCACAGTTCTGTCCACTTGACTGAAGCACAGCTCTCACAGCAATTTGGGCAACCTAAATTGAGTATTATAGTATCCTATTAGAACTTAAAGTGCTAAAAGATAATTAAAAAACTCTGATCCCCAATTCAAATGTCCAAGCCTGGTAGACATCATAAAACACTAGAAAAGGTAGGAAAAATTCGTACATGTTCCACATCTGCATCTTCACATACAATAAATGCATCTTTTCCACCAAGTTCAAGTGTAACTGGTATTAGCATCTCAGCAGCATTTCTCATTATCTGTATAAATAGCAAAAGAAAAAAACAATAAGCATTGCAGAAGAGTGCAGTAATTCCCTCATTATAACAGCCAACAACATTAGGTCAAGACTTAGGTACAATTCCTCATGTTAGTTTTCTTGGGTTCTCTTAAAATAATAATAATTAATGAGATTAAATATCAGAAATTTCCCATTCAATAAAAAATGTGTAATAGATCAAATACACAAAAATGCAGTTTAAGATGATCTCTAATGCATGATCAAATACACAAGGGTTGGAAATTTGGAAGCAAGAAGCATATTTCAGAAATTAAACAAAAACAAGAAATTTATTCTATTAGCCAAAAGAAGATCATACCATCCTACCCACACCAGGTGATCCGACAAATATTATCTTGTCAACAGAAGACACCAGCGCTTCTCCAGTTTCAGCAAACCTGATGAGGGAAGAAGATTGATTACAGGTGGATCGATAAACAAGATTATAGAAAGACCCCCACTCCCCTTAAAGAAACAAAACAAATAACCCAATACCCTGTTATGACATCAACTAGATTTTCAGGAGCTCCTACAGCAGCAAGGGCTGATTGGATTATTCGAAAATAGAAACATCCAGACCAGCTTGCATGTTCTGAAACCTACAATTACAAGCATTTGGTAATAAGCTTCAGTACAAATCCTTAGAAGATGAGCTATATGTAAAAAGGATTAAAAGATACTTGTTTGATTTCTAAGCCAGTTTTCTAATGATAAATAGCCTCAATCCCCTGCAACTAACAGTTACCAGTAGGGATACAGGCTGTTAGAAAACTCCACATTGAATCAACTAAGTTATTATGAGTATAGTGATGGGTTTTGCGGGTCCATTTCTAATGAAAGCGTAGAGTGATTAAAGAAAACAGATGTGGGTATACCAACATTACCTACCTTAATCACAATGCTATTTCCAGAAAAAACTGCTGCCAGCATTGGATTAAAAATATTATGAAAAGGATAATTCCATGACACAATGGCACCAATAACTCCAAGAGGGTGGAATTCCACTTTCGATCTCTTGTGAAGCATTGATCTTCCAGAACATCTGCAAATTTTGTCATGAACAACAAAATCACGATACAGTACATACATGTGGTCATTCAAAGTGAACCTAAGTAGTCTAGAAACCATAAGAATAAAAAATACAATATATATATATAAGGAAGGAAAGATAATGACTCTCTCTGTTTAAAACAGAAAACAAAAACTTGGATAGGAAATGGTAAAACTGATGTAGTGATAAGGCCCATGTCATTAATGAATAAACTAGAGGAGCCCAAGCAATGCCAATATTAAAATGTACATGAACACAGGTTGGCAAAAGCAGATAAAGTGCCAACATCATAAAATATCTATCATTGACTGTGCAATTGAACCAAACCATGATGGACAACAAGATATATACCACAGGAATTGGTAGAGATATAAGATTTAGAAAATGTAATAGGCAAAAGGAAGTACCGGTATTCAGGCTTTAGCCACCGCTCACCCTCTGAAAGAAGCCAAGTAATCTTCTCACATGTTGTCATTATCTCCCCTAGAGAGGCATCTACCATTGTCTTCCCCGTATCACGTGAAGATATTCTAATCAAAGTGATATATGAGTAAGTACACAAACTAATCTCTAAGAAATAGTCTAACACAAGAAAAGAAAAAGAGAATACATGTGGCATCCATGTCAACAGATTACCAAAAATATATATATATATCTCTATGTTTACACAGTATAACAGAAAATAAACCCCCCCCCCCCAAGGCCACTCCAACCTATAAAAAAAAACTTCTCTAATTTGGACATGCCCACATAACGCTTCAGATAAGAGTGAGGATGAAAAACAGATTCACATTAGCATGCACACGTACATTCACACACAGAGAGAGAGAGAAAGAGAGAGAGTATGAATAGAGTACTTACTCACATATAAGCTCTTGGTGTTCAATTATATACTTCAAAAGAATCCTGAGAAACTGACGTCTTTGCTTGAAGCTACTTGTTGCCCATGTTTTCTGTGCCTTCCTTGCTTGTGCTACACGCTCCTTGACCTGAGAATATAATTTTCATAGCGAATTTCCCAATAATTGTGATTTTCTTATTTCCATCACCTTTATCATCTTAAGAGTGTGTGTAATTGTGAAATCAGACACTATGCCACAGAATCAAGTTCATCCCTTTAACAACAAATGAAACAAAAACCCTATCCATTTAGAGGAGTACAGTACTACACATTACAGCTTCCTACATATTCAATTCACCAATCCCCAAGTCGAAACACACATAACAGGACCAACCTCATCAGGTGTCAAAGCAGGGAAAAACCCCAAGTATTTCATGGTCGCAGGTTCATAGCACTGAACCTTCTTCTCCGATTGCAGCGTCCTTCCCCTTGGAGGTATCTGCACAGTAAACACCAATTAATTGGATGCTTCACATCCATACAACTACGCAACCCACAAACTTCCACAAAACATGTAGCACACTGTGAAACAAATTTGAAATAGCCAATACATCATTATGTAACCTTCTTGATTTTCTCTCAATCCTTTTAAATATCATTTCTTTTCTCTTTCAAAACAAGAATCCCACTGATTTTAGCATATGTAAGCAATTTAAGTAATCTGAAATATTAACCAATCCGCACACTCAATCGCACGCATTTTCACACTCCGGTATTGATTAGCTGAGTTTTAACTGCTAAGAATTTAACATGTAAAAATGCAAAGAAAATTGACTACGATCAAGAATTGGAAAGAGATACTTAAATAAATGACAACTCTAATATAAAAAAATACAATCAAAAGCTTTGAGAAACTCACATATATGAAACTGTTCTCCTGCGTCTGATTCCCATCATCCAACACTGCCATTGATTTAACCACACAGTCAATCACTCATTCAAAAGAAACATGTGTGTGTAATGTGTATAATGCGAGTGAGAGACAGAGAGTGGTACCATCAGAAGCATCAACTTCGATCGAAGGCACATTGGGAGGAATGAGCATCAAGAGGAACCTACAAATGGCGTAAGAGAAACCGAGGACGATCAGAGGCCACCAAAACGCCATCGTTTTCAAGCAGCACAACAAAACAAATGAAAAGCCTCTTCTTCTCTTCTGCTTCAACCCTTAGGATTTCGGGGACTGAAATCTAGCTCATCAGAGTCCAAAGACAATGCTCGAGAAAAGAGTGATAGGTACAGTTTTGTTTTTGTTTTTTAGTTTTGTTTTCGGAAGAGAAGCAACGAAAACAGATTCTCGGAGTTGGCTTTGAATCGGCTTTACCTCTTTATTGGGGTCCCCCTCTGTCCTCGCCGAGAATATATTAGCAGTTACGATGGCATCTTGATCCTGTGACTTGTCAGATGAGGTTGTAAATTAAAGTGAAGACTCAAGACCCAAGATGATGAGGGGTATTTTTTCGAGCGCTACTTTTCACACTAAAAAAAACGGTAATGAACATTTCCGTCGTATTATGTGATTCACACGTATTAATTAAAAGATACGTGTCAATAATAATATTTTAATAGGCAAAATATTTTTAGTTTTTTCCTAAGAAAAAGTGTTGAATATTTGTAAACACGCGTCAAATTGTCATTACACTGTAGTTTTATGTTATTCCATTTAGTACATTGTAATTTGTATCTCAATTTTGTATAAATAAATGAGGTATAACTTATAAGTACAACAAATAAAAGCAAATATGAGGGATGTAATACGATGATTAAAGTAAATTCAACATTTACTTTGTGTTGTTAACTTGTTAAGTTGTTACTCACTTGTTCCTCACATGTTCTTATATTTTGTTCTTCATTATAGCTATATTGCTATTTAACACTAATTTATGAAATGAACTTTTTTTTAACAAAACTCGTACAAATATTCTTATGTGTGGTAACTTATAACAAAACTTAAATTCATATGACTATTTAGAATGGAATCGGGTTCAACATTTTAAGATCAATATTATTTTGTCTTTCTTATTTGTACTTGTAAAAAGAAAAAGAAAAAGTGAATGCCAACAAATCAAAAACAATTTTTTATTAAAATGCCAAACTCAGGAAGACCTCTTTTCTTGATATATAAATGAGTGGTCTCTCTATATGTGGAAAGAATTTTCTTTGCTTCTTCTGCAGACAAGAAAATTGGTAAAAGCCAGAAGCACATCACCTCCATAGGCGTTCTTGAGGCTATATTTTATTCTTACAGCCAACAAAGTGTCATTGTATTATGTACAGACCCAATATTGGTGTGCTCATAATTAAAGCCACAGTGCATCTACTTTTACTAATACTTAAATTCACTTTTAAGCAATTAATTCAGCATTACTTTGGATTAATTCATGCTTTTATATTGGTGTCAGAGCGAAAACTGTCTTCTCAGTTCCTTTTTATTTCTTGCAATATATTTTTGGCCTGTTTGCCAACCTCCACAAGTTAACATTGATTCCTATCTGTACTGTATGGATAAAGTTCACCCAGATTTGGGTTCTCCCCAATTGTTCTTTTTAGTTGTGAAAGTTTTGGGATGGTATAAAACTATATATGGCTTCATAGTTTCCTGCGATAACTAGCTTCTTAGTTCCCATGAAATGATCATTAAACTATGTTGTGCAACAATGCAAATTCATGCATGTGCTCTTGTTGATGGTATTGCTGACTGAGCAACCCATTTAAGCACCTCAGTTACTTTGATCTGCTGATTATTTGGGTAATTCAAAGCTGCACATATAGCAAGGTACACACCAGCTCCTTTAGTATTTTATCTGTATATTAATTTTATCTGGCCAAAAGAAACTTAATTTTTGTTGTATTTAAGCACTCAAACTCACTTTGGAAATCAGGATGGTAATTAACATCTGCTTCTTATGCCTGCAGGTCAGAGGCCACCCTTTATATATCAAGAAAAGAGGTCTTTCTTGACTTTAGCTTTTCAAATTATTCACTAAATTTCTTGAATAAACATTTTGTCATGCTTATGTTGTATATCATTTCCAAATTTTACTTGCAATTTTGTAAGCTGAGAAGACAGAGGAGAAACAGATAGAGAGTTTGAACGCTATCAGATTAACTAAAACTTCAATTGTAGTTCAATTTCAGATCTTTTATGTCTTCCTGCTTCTCAATCTTATCTGACAAACACTTCCTGCAATTAATTGCAGGTTCTGTTGGCAATTCCCACTAATCAAATTCAGGTTTTTTTGCATAGAACAAACCACAACTTCCCATTGAAAGATGGAAAGCAGTAACAGATCAGAGAGAGAGTCACAAAGAAGAACCAGAGACCATGTCTCCCTTGAAATCATTCCTGAACATGATGAACTTGTATCCTCCATCAAAGAAAAGATGGAAAACATTTCAGTATCAGTTTGCATCTTCAGGGTCCCCAAGAAACTTCTCGAGGGTCACGAAAAGGGATACACCCCTGATCATGTATCCATTGGCCCTCTGCACCATGGAAAGCCCACTAAACTTGCAGAAGATGATAAGTGGCGCTATTGCTATGCACTCCTCAATCGAAGATTGAATCTAGAAGCAAGCCTGGACATCTTGGTGAAAGCTCTTAGAGAGTTGGAACACAAAGCCCGAAAATGCTACGACGAAGAGATTGATCTCTCTAGTGATGACTTTGTGCAGTTGATGTTAATTGATGGTTGCTTCATCATTGAGCTATTTCTCAAGTATGTGTACAAGAGCCTTAGGTCCCGGACGGACCCTATATTCAGAAAGCCCGGGATGCTTTTCGATTTCAGGTGCAACATGGTATTACTCGAAAACCAAATTCCCTTCTTTATTCTTCAAAGGTTGTTTCATTTAGTACCACTTCCAAGACAATGCAATCAGACCCTCAATGAGCTCGCTTCACGTTTCTTCAAAAGTTTGATGGGGCCAGAATATGAGGAAGTTATCATATACAAGTTTAACCAAGAAGGGTATCATTTACTTGACCTAGTTAGGCACTGTATAATCCCAACACATCCAAAGCAGCAACCGAAAGAGGATCAAGACCCCAAAAACTTGGATTGTGCAGAAAAGCTTAAACGAGCTGGGATTAAGTTCAAGAGGGCTTCAAGCCAGAGTTTCTTGGAAATCAAGTTTGTTCACGGTGTTTTCAAAATCCCACCTTTCGAACTCCATCAATGCACAGAAACGCTTCTCAGGAACCTCATTGTATTTGAGCAGCGGCACAATATTGATGAGACAGTGCAGCACATCACATCCTATGCCTACCTCATGGGCTGCCTCGTCAGCTCCGAGAGAGATGTGAAGTTGCTTCGACGAAAACGAATTCTCACTCACGACAAGGAGAGGGACAAGGAGGTTTTTCAAGTGTTCAAGAAGCTCTGCGAGGAGATTGAAGGGAAGGGTTTCTATTATTTGAGGCTTTTTGAAGAGGTAAGAGAGTACAAAAGGAAAGGTTGGCATGGACGGCGGCAGAGCTTGAAGAACAAGTACCGGATCAAAACTTCTCCGTCGGTTGTGGTGTTTGTTGCAGTTTTGGTTCTTCTTCTCACGTTTGTTGGAGCTTTCTTTTCCATTCTCTCCTTCGCTCTCCACCATGTCTAGGAACAACAAGCAGTGCTGGTCTCTAAACACTTGATGATGGGCTACATAATGATAATATGAGTGATACATAAATAATAAGTAATAATTAATGATGGTATGACCATCACCATTTTCAAGTTTTTTTTTTTTCTTCTAATCAACTAATATTTATCCTAATAATATTTTTCTCCACTCTTAGGAAACAAGTCTCAATTTTTAATCTCACTTTTCCCATATAAAGAAAATGATTTACGTTTTCTAATATAGCCTAAATAAAAAACAAGGCCAAATTACATTTTTAGTCTCTGTACTTTAACAAAAATTTCATTTTGGTCCCATTCTTTTAATTTTGAAAATTTTAGTCCCGTAGTTTCGTTACATTTGCAATTGGGTCCAAATCATTAATTATACTTAAATTGTTGGTGAAATATGATGGAACATTAATATTTTGGACATTTTAAATAACGTATGAGTGAGCTTATTAACTGGGTGACTTTGCCCAATCACATTTGGACATATGTCTTTTTCTCTTAAATATTTATATTTTTTATTTTCTTTCTTTTTTAATTATATTTTTTTGAATTTAAAATTATTTTCTTGGACCATATTAATCATGAAATGTCTAAAATATTCATTCATATGTGTTGTCATATTATATTATGTTTAAAAAATAAATAGAGTTAAATACTTTGGACCTAATTGCAAATGTGATGAAAGTACGAGACTAAAATTTTTTAAATTGAAAGAATTTGACCAAAGTGAAATCTTTGTTAAAGTATGGGGACTAAAAATGTAATTTAGCCAAAAAACAATACCAAATTAATTGATAAAGTTGAGATGCACCGTAGTCCAAGTAATGTATCATATATTCATATTTACTCATCGCATCTCTCATAAAAAAAGTTTTTTTGTGTATGTAACAAGCATATCACACATAA
>QANT01004860.1:0-22399 GCA_003254885.1 Purshia tridentata | reverse complement strand
AGAGGAAAAATAATATTTATTTTTTTTACATTAATAATATATTTATTATATTTTTATACTATATTAGATATTAAAAATTAAAATAAAATTCAAAAAACAATTGTATCTAGTAAAATAATAATATGTAAATTATAAAAATATTATACGTATAACATATTTTATTAAAAATACAATACTTACTAAAACATTTTCAATTATTTCTCTAATTTAAAGATAGTTTTATGAAAAACTTAAATTTGGAAATGGCTCTCTAATGCCAAAGTTAAATTTTTTCTTAAAATTTTATTTTTTATTCTAACTTAAAATTTGATTATTGGAGGTTTGGTAAGAATTTAGAGCCTTATTCATTCAACTTTGTTTGATGAAACTTTTAAGGAAATCTCAAACTTGGAAAAGGGTTGGAACTTGAAATTCATTCAAGGGAGAGAAAGAGAAAGAGAAAGAGAGAGAGAGAGGAGGGCGCCAGCGGTTTGGGGCTTGACTGTCAGTGACGAGGGCGGTGGTAGGAGGCTGGCAAGCGGCTAGTTCTGGTTTTTGAGTTTTCAAAAAATCTCTTTAAAAAATAAAAAAATGTTGTCCTTTATTATTTTTTATATTGAGTGAAATTGATAATTGCACAATTAGATAGAAATGATGTGTAATGAGAATTAAATAGGTGCAAATAGCCGCACTCAAAAAGTCTAAGGAATTATATCTGATATCCAATGCGTGTTGCCACGTGGCAGTGACCCATTGCCCTTCCTAAATTTCTTGGGCCACTGTTCGCTGTTGTTCATTGGGTACAGAGAGAGAGGAAGACACAAAGTTGTAAGCTTTGAGGAACCACTACTACGATGGCAGGGATTGGCACTTGTTGCTCATTTCTCTCTTCCACGAGGTAAATCATTTCTTCAAATCGTTAAGTAATTCATTTTAAGTAACACAAGTAGTTCAAGAATGTTCCACTTATTCTCAAAATTTCGATGGTGGGTACACTTGTTTGGTTGCTGAGAAAGTGTAGAAAACTAGCTAGCTATAAAGAGATAAAAATGAACTCTAATGATTGGAATGTTCAGTACTCCACCATGTCCCACAGTCTGTCATCAAGAAGTCTGTTATTGGAAGCAACTTGAGAACACAATCATTTCTTCTCTTCTTTAATTTGAAGCATTGTGAGATACAGAAAAGCTTAACTGCTTACCCAGATGGATGTGTTTCTGTGTACTACTGTTTGGTGAATGGAGGCATTTTTTTATAAACTCACCTACAAGGCTACAACCAAAGAATTATGTTCGAGTTTTTATATACATTTATGGCATTTGCTTGTGTTTAGATCAATTTGAACTTGACTGATATATATTGGCAATATAAGTAGTAGTGACATTGTTACACATTACTGTACTTTGTGCTCTCAAAAATGAGAAAAACTTAGATAAGACACTCATATCACGTCATCATGCTTACGTGTACACTTATTAATTGGACGTGGTTTGAGTGTTCCATGTTAGTTGTTCAATCTCTTCCAAAACTGATATTGAATGATAAGCATGAAAATGAAAGTAATAAATTAATAAGTATTCAGAATTTGTTTGCAGCAATTTCCGGAAATCTTGGTTGGAATTTGAGTCTCATAGTACTCATGGTGGAGGAACCATGTTAGGGATCATCAAACCATATCCTCAAAGAAGAAGAAGAAGAAGAAGTCTGACAATTATTCGGGCAGAAGTGAATTATGTGAATGCAGAAGAAGCAAAAGAACTGATTGCAGTTGAGGGATACACAGTTGTTGATGTTCGGGACAAATCTCAATACAATCGAGCTCATATCAAATCATGTTATCATGTCCCTCTTTTCATTGAAAACCAAGACAATGACTTCGGTAAGTACGTAATTATCAATTAATTAGCCACTTAATAATAATGATTTTGCTGATGAATCATAATCGGGTGCAGGGACAATCATAAAGAGGCAACTGCACAACAATTTTTCGGGTCTGTTCTATGGGTTGCCTTTTACTAAACCCAACCCTGAGTTTGTGCAATCTGTTAAAAGTCAGTTTCCACCTCAAAGTAAACTCTTACTTGTGTGTCAGGAAGGATTGAGGTTAGTTTCTCATATGCTATAATATATATAATATATGGTGACAATTGTTTAACCCATATATCTACATCGTTTCAGACTTTCATTTACTTATCTTTTTGATATAAACCCTCAGTCCGGCTCATTTAAAGGACTTAACATGAAGGACAGTGAGGGACAATACATTCAATGAATTATTTATTTTACAATCGTGTTAAATTCAAACATTAAATTTGTTGTCCATAAACACCGAAACCGACATTGTTTTGGACACAAGCACAATATCAGCACATAAAACATAAACACAGGATATCTATCCGTCCCTAAAGTACAGGTTTTGTTTTCTTTTTTAATTTGAAGGTCTTCTGCTGCTGCCAATAAATTGGAGGAAGCTGGTTTCCAAAACATAGCATGTATAACATCAGGGCTTCAAGCTGTAAAACCAGGTTAATTAGGATTTTAATTCCCATGTGTTTGCTTAATATCTCTGGATTATATTCTATGTAAATAAAATCAATAGATGCATGCTGCTATTGCTACTCACTCTTTCCTTCATATATATTCCAGGAGCATTTGAGACTGTTGGTTCCACTGAGTTGCAAAATGCTGGCAAAGCTGGATTGGTCACTATTCAAGGAAAGATCTCAGCTGTACTTGGAACTGTACTAATATGTAAGTCCTCTACTGTACTAGTCTGTAACATCCTTCAAAAAACTACCTGTGTCTATTTTGGTCCTTAATATCATATGTATTTACTTATTTTCTTCTACTTGATCAAATTCAACTTGCAGGTGCATATTTATTCATCACCTTCTTCCCCGATCAAGCAGAGAAGATACTCCAAGTTTTCCCCACCAGCTAGCTAAGCCCAAGCCCCCAAAAAGATACCAAGCTTAGTACAGTCCACTCCGGTCCGACTCAGTCGAATGTAACAAAAGAGCCCAAATTTAGAAGACAAGGTTTTCCAGTTCTCTCCAACCAACCCCATGAAGTAATTTGAGAAAGTTTTGAGATTTTTTAGGCATCTGCAACATTGCATCCAAGGGAAAAGAAAAAGGAAGGAAAGCTTTAGCTTTTATGTGTCTTTGTATCAATATGGTCCAGATAAAGCCACTTTATTATGCCATTAATATTGACGTATCTAATAGAAACGAAAACAAATGTTGACGTGTCCAACCTCTTAAAACAAACCATTTTATTTTTGGAAAATAAAATCATAGTAAAACATTGTCTTTTCAGATTAAGTAATATTATAATGTAACCAGATTGCAGTACACTGCCGGCACTGCTAAGGAGATAAAGGCTGTCCCCAATGTGATAGAAAGCTTCAGCACTCTCTTATATTGTGTTGTTGTTACTAGTTCACAACAGCAACCTTGGCTGAGAAGCGATTCAAAGGAATTTCAATAACTCACCAGATGAAATTAATAAATTCAAGTAAATATATTTAAATAAAAAGACTTTATTTCTTTATTTTTCTTTCGTTGGCCAAAAAAATAAGACTTTATTTCTGGCCTGCCAAACTCCATATATAACGTACAGAAGACCAATCTATATAAAGAAGGATTCATTCATTCATTATTCAACAATTTTAGCTACTTTAAAAAGTTCGCTACTTTAAAAAGTTCCAGACCAGTATGATTATGAGGAACATTTGGGCCAACTCAGAATCCTGTTCCTTTAATATAAAAATTAAAAAAAACTAAATCACTCTAAAACCATAAACTAAAAGCAATTGAAACATCGCACCAAAAGAACAAAACTCAAAGGTTAGAGATCCAACATTCTAGACCCACAAAAGAAAAGGAAAATTCACAAGGCTGTGAACCTAGGTTAACAAAACATTACAGTAAGATTATTGTTTTCCCAAAAAAATATTACAATGATTAGCAAATGTAATTCTAATTCCATTCTGTGCACCCTATCAATGCATAATTAGGCGCTGTACCATTCCAAAGCTCATAGGTTTAATTCTCAGCTGCCTGCAGAATCATCAGAAACAGCACGAAGATCATGGTAGGGACTGAAACATAAAACCAGAAAACTTATTTCTGTCCATTCTTAGTTGTCCCGCAGCATTATGATGCAAAAATCATTCTCCTTGTAGGCAATAAAGCTGACGTATGTTTCCTGAAGCTGTCACAAAAAGCTTGTTAAAAATATCACAAGAAAAGCAGATGTAGCTACATTAATTGGAATGCATTTAACACTTTGTTTTAGAACGGTGCTAGTGAAAAATTCTCCACAACCCCCGCAATTTGCATTATCAATGTTTCCTAGCATATAAAAATCAAAGCAAATTGGTCCAGGAAAACATGGACAACCACATGAAGAAGGGATTAAAGAAATTGTATATGATTAAGAACATTAAATGGTACTAAACTTCGATAAAGTGTAAATGCCATTTGAAAATGTAGACAAAAAACAACTCGAGGTAGATCCAAGTATAAGATCCTAATTTTAATTTTGAAAATGGGATGCACATGAAGTTCCAAATAAAACAATATTCTAGCACGCATGTGTATGCATGAAGAAACTATTATAATAATGAAAATTACCATACAACCAGTCTTTAAAATATACGTGGAGTGCAGTTGATAACTCCCGCTTTCTATTTTCTTCAAGAGGTGCTTCACTCAATAATTGCTTTACCTCCCCTAAATTTTTCTGCTGAAGAGAAGAATAAAAAGATAAAAACACTTGACAGCATCAATCAAAATCAGGAAAATTTTAGTAGAACTGCAACAAACTATCTAACAATGGCTGAACCCAGATACAAAAATAAACTCTTATAGTCAGCTGTGGAAAACATACATTTCTATGCTGAGATGCCACATAAACATCTGGTAATGGAAATGGGTTGTCCTTTGTGGAGCCCTGGGCGTCACCTCCAAACCAGGTTGGAATCTGAACATCAAGTAAGCATATAGGATATGAGTACATAATTCAGAAAAATAAAATATAATAGTTCACATCTACCATTGCCAAAAAGAGCACAACTTTGATGTAAAGCTTATCAGAGGCTTTGTCAATTGTTCTATTCAACTTTCAATTTTTTTTTTAAACTATTATTTCCCAAAACTAAGGTCAAACATTTACAGTACTTAAAAATAAACATTAACAGGCTATAAAATAAAAACTATACAATATACCAAAAAAATTGTAAACTGCTCAGGGTCTAAGCGTGAAGCAGTCTCGGCCTGAGCATCAGATACACCTGCTGGATGAGATAATGAATCATGTGGATCAACCACTCCAAGTGGAATGGGTTCATCCCATCTGTTGATAGTAGCATCAATTCCAGCTTCATTTATGTGCTCCTCCAACTGAGAGTAAAATGTATTGTATGGTGCCACCTGATAAAATTCGGGAGATAAAAATAAAAATAAAAATCTGAACATGTTAAATCTTTATTAGAACTTGAAAAATGAAATACAGAAAACTATGATCACAACAAAATATAATACTTATTATGATCTATGAATTTAATGCTAGGTTTCAGTTACAGGTTTCCTTCCTCTTAAAGTCACATTGTATTCAATTTGAAGTCAAAGGTTTAACATAACAAAAGAAACCACTTTTCCGAACTAAAGCATAAGAACTAAATCTGTCCAAGACTGCCAAAGATCAGTTCAAATGGCTGTGCGTGAGGCATGTTCACTATAATCGGTGAGTAGAATGACAATTTTTTAATTTTTTTTCCCTTCAACAATTGAAAATACTTCCATGAAATCTTAGATTTTCCAATGTAAACAGATGCCAAGAAGAACAGTTAGATCCAGTGGCAGGCTATTGAGTATAGAATGGAAAAAAGTCCTATGGTGCCTCGCTGATTATCATGGCCAATAATATGCCAACTGAAACATATTATATAAGTTGGATGCAGTAAGATACATGATAAATACTTTGAAAAACTTTATCTTATAATATTTAGAAAAGAAAAATAGGTTGCAGAGAAAAAAATTCATGGTGATGCCAGTTTTACAAACAACCAAAGAGGTTTAACAAATAAACCAAGAAAATCCACAATAAGATTATTTGTAACAAAAGAAATCCACATCAAGATCAGCTGCAGAAGATAAAGCATAACAGTACTTTGACGAAACAAAGGTTCAATCAACTTTAGGAGGTGAAACTCACCTGCAGCTTATGGTTATCACCAACAATTAGTGGTCGCTGGTTTACCCCGAGAAAAAATATGCATTCACGGCAGTTAGCAATGCAGATTCGTTTTGCTGCTGTAATCACATGAACTCGCTCACAGTGTTCAACTCTTACAGCCTGTAAGAGACATTAGATCATTTAATATCTAACTAAGATATATTCTTTTTTGAGAAGATTTAAGAAATAAGATATATTAAGGCAACCAGGTGACAAAGGACCCACATTCCTCACATACAAAACAGTAACTATCAGGTTGAATAACTTCACATGACATGATTTGTAGTAATGAGTCATTGGAATAACCAGTTAAAGGCTTCAAAAAGGAAATTTAGGATGATTTCTAGAATTTAAAATATCAGAACATGCTAAAATGAGGACTATCCATTTAAATTAAATAAAAAATGCACTGTTATTAGCTGGATATATTTACGAGGAGAAAATTTTATGTTGTCTGATAATATTATAAATAATGACCAAACCATCAGAGCAAACAGAACTATTTAAAGACTAAACCTTTCCAGTCTAATATATAAAAATAGATTGAAACTAGAAAACGTCTGAATTTTCCAAAGGCCATTTCAAAGAAATATTTCCCATGTTCACTAGATGACAAAACAACGTCACATCAACATTTATATGAAACAAAAGTGACAATATTTCACTTACAAGAACAGTGTTTTTAGTAACCAGCTATTTATTAGGGACTAAGTATACCAAACTATAGATACCATTGCAACAGTCAATAATACAAAGCACAAAAATAAATGTCTTAGCTATTACCTTTCCAACAGCTCCAAGAACAATGGTAGCATCAGAGCACCCATAAACTGTTGCATATCTCAGAGGTGCTAATATGTAGATAACTGAATCGTGGCAATTTAAAACCTGAAATTGCAAACAATTTAATAGCAATTCAACATACCTTTACAGGGAATAAGTTTATTTCAGTTCACATTTTTCATGCACAAAGCATGTAGGAGAACATGTTGAGAAAATCATGACAAGGATACTGATAATCTTGACTCAGGCCATAAACAAAGTGCATTAGCTGCATTGTGATAAGCTTACAATGAGGCTTCCTCTCAAAGAAAAAAGATTGTTTACAATCAGGCTTAAAATCATTGCATTGAGCCTTATAATTAAGAATAGGACCGACTTGAATGAGAAGCTATCTCCCTTCCCTAAATTCACTACACAACTCACACCTTCATAATCATTTCATGTCTATAGCATGTAACTAATACCTTAATTAAATAGAACCCATTAGAATTGATGATTAATCAAGAGTTATTTTCTTCATTTTATTCCTTCTGGTTATGTAGCTCTTTGCACTCCTAGAAATGTTTATATTCGAAAGATTATGTAAACATAAGTCAAACGTCATAATACAAGTGGATATTACATGTTATGCATTAATTTCAAGAAAAGGTAAAATATGTGTTATAAACAAACCTTTACAGAAGAACCTTTAAGATCAGATGCTTGCTTGAAAAGTGATGATTTGGAGATCCCTTCAATAAAACTTGGACCTCGAACACTAGCTGAGCCCTTAGTTGAACTTGTGGAGGCATCAGCCATGGCAACATCTTGATCTGAGGAACTGGGTGGCCCATTTTCTTTTGAAGAAATTCTTTCAGAAATATTTTCCAAAGAAGAAACAATATTATTTAGAATCCAATCATGAACTTGTGCTGCAGGAACAGGAACAGCAGGCATATCGGGATCTGAATTTGCAAAAAAAGGAGCAGATTGGCCCAAGTTACACCCTTCGGATCCTTTTTCACCAAATTGAATCAGAAACCCAAGGTGTTCAAATCTCTCCATGGTCAAAACCTAATACAATAGAGTTAAATTAGACAAGGTAGATACTAACAGAAAGGACAATTATAAATGCTATAATACAAGTAGTAATGAGAATTTGTAAGTGAAGTTAGCCTAAAACGATTGACAGTCACAAACAAGACAGCAGTTCCTCAAAGGGTCTTTCTTTTTTCGTCAAAATACAATACTTAGCACGCACGAACAAAAAGTTGGGTCTGTCATGATTCATTAAATACTGATTCACTGGAGATCATGTCATGAAATCACCACAGGAGGTAGTCCCAACTAGTAGACATCAGTGCTTAGGGCCCAACTTATTGTAATCCAGCTTAACTATTTAGCCAGTACCTATCCTACCAGGTGGAATGGCCACCCAAAAGAACAAAAGAAAATGTATGTTCTTTTGTTTGTGGCTTTAAGAAGCAGCAATGAGTAGCCATCTGTTGAATTAACAAAATTGCATTTCCATCTCATTAAATGCTATGCCTTTCTGTTAAGTAAAATGATAATCAATCTTCAGTATAAAGCATGCAACGGGGGGACTCTAATTGGGGTGTTCAAGCTTCAAGACATAGCATGAAGGAATCACTTTCCGCAACCAAAAAAAGAGAGTGCAGAAATGACTACAATTGGGGCCAGTGCTCATGACCCAGCAAAAATATGAAATAAGGGATGGGCTGGTGGCACTGCTCAAGGTGGGAATAAGGTGTTCCTACCAAATTGGAGAAATGACCAAAAGGAAAAAGGAAAGTAAAATTTTCTACCATTATCTTATAATGCATATGAATCACTTTATGGTAGCCATGAAAAACAGGGTGAAGATTTTATTACACGAAGAAGAGTAAGTAGTAATTTCACAAACCAGAGATTCTTCGCCTTCCCCCTCCACAGGTTCTGCTAAAAGAGAGACAATGTTAGCCAAATGCTTTTGCAGATACGATAACTGATGGGCCTCTTCATCAGCCTGTGATGGCACAAACCGGCGGCTATTGCTACGCACAAGCTGTCATGTGTTGAAATTCCAAGGTTGATAAAGTTTAATTCAGCACAAAGAAAATGTCTTAAATCAAACTTTCAAGTAACTAAATATGAAATAAGAACAGTTTCATCGCATAAAGGTTGCAATTAATTATAGATAGTATCAACAGATACAGAAAATGTTATCCTATGTACTGCATATATTCATCCAATTGAACCAATTAAACAAAACGTTGTCCCTACAGTTTAGAATCAAACTCGTAAATCCAATTTTGCAGCCGAATGAGTACAGAAAACTAATGAAGCAAGGCAGACACAATGTAGCACTAACATGCCAAACATATGAATTACATGCTAAAACTAGGAGGTCCACCTAATACAGAGTGACATTAGGTATTTAAGTGCAATTGAAACCAACAGACATGGTAAAGAAGGCAACAAATTGTTACAACCCACATGAGTTCCTTAAATTTTAAGACCCGATGCACACAATTGATCATAAATTGCAACCAGCACCCAATGAAAAGTTAGATAAACAAATAGATCAAACCAAATTCAAATATAACATTTTAATCCACATTGTATTCCAATCAACAATATTTCCACGCCAACGAACGAACATACACAAATTCAAACAATTAATCTGAATAAACCCATTCTAAATGGCAACAACCCCACCTCAATAAAGCCAATGCCTTCATAATCACCAACCTTCGTAATGAACAAATTTCACCCAACATTCCAAAACCAACCGCCAAAGAAAGCAATTAATCGCAGCAAACCCATTTGAATTTGCCCTAAACCTACCATATGCTCGAAAATTCGCCACTCTAACCCACGTACCAACCTTAAAAGCACACCAACATTGCACAATCCACCACCCAAAAAAAAAGGAAAATGAAAACAGATCAATTCAGGAACAAAGTATCACCTGCAACGGAGACAAAGCGGACAAATACCCATCGAAAGCCGACGTCGAAGGCCAAACATCGGCGACGGCAGCCGAGTCCTTGTGCGTCCGGGGCAGCAACTTCTTGTACGACTGAATGTAGAGGAACAAAACCAGATCATGCACATCGGCTCCGACCTCGTCGACCGCATCGGGCTTGGCCTGGACGAGCGGGTCGGACTCGGAATGAATGACTGAGGCTAGGGTGTCGAGGACGAGCCTGGCGTGATCGGCGGAGATCTGGAGGGACTCGGAGATCACGGTCGAGCTGACCCGGTGACTCGGACACTGCTCGATCAGCTTCTGCTTGAGCGGAATTAAGGTTTGCGTCGGGTCGGTGAAGATGAGCTTGGGGATGGGCAGCAGCCCATGCTCGAACGGGTCGCGCCGCGGGTGAATCAGCAAGGCAGCTGGGTCTTTGTCTTTGGGCGAAGACGAAAACGACGACGTTGAGGGCTCAATTGGCTCGCTCATGGCTTTGGAGGGAAAGCACCAAAACGCAGTTTTCTAGAGACGGAATTTGTGTGTGAGTTGCAGATCTTCTTCCGGAAAAACGAATAATGAGAGAGAGGTTAGGGGAAGAGTGAGGGGTGGGATCGCGTGCGGTTGGGTGCAGGGAGCTTGGACTGCGTGGATGTGTTTAATTGGCTAGTTTTGAAGTTATTCAAGTAGTGTAACCAATCATGTGATGACCTGTGTTCTAATCCAGATGATTAATGAAAACAGGTGGATTAGAGCTGATGATGGTGTCTGTTAATAGATTTACGACAACGTATGAGCATCTGGATGATATATTAACTCCCAAGCATCAACTGCTTTGACCATTAAAGTTTTTAGAAATTAAATTAGATGGTTTTTTCTTTCTTACAATTTCAATAGTTTTTTTTGGTAAATTAAAATAGTTTTAATAGTTTTTTTTTCTCTATTTCGTTACATTGATTTGTTTTTCATTTTTAGATTAGAGTTGGAACTTTAATAAGAACTTTAATCTTCACACCCTCCTCCTCTCTCTATACCAACACCCGAGTTAGGTCACTACTCACTACTCACTACATTCCAAGGGTGGTCCTGAGAGGATTGGGCCAACTACACAATCGTCTTAGACCCTATAACGTTGATGGCCTCAAAATCTTATAGATTCTTTATATTATGTTCAAAGTCTAATTATTATATACGAAGTTTCGAAGCCTCTATGTTATGGTTTGCCTCGAATCTTTATAATATAAAGGTCGGTTCTATTACATGTTAGTTGATTTGAGTTGCTCAAATTAAGATTTTTTGAAATTCGACTAGACATACATAGTTTTACTCACCCAATCCAATTAATATGCAGGATGGACTAGGCAAGTTTTGCGGATGGGGCCTTATTCTACTTTTTATTTTTATTTTGTGTTGAAATTATGTTAGTCCAATATTGAAGTCCAAAATTACTCAAGGGTGGGTGTAAACTTGAATGTAATGAAAAAATTGTCCAACCCGCCAGATTTGGTTGCATTGGGTTAGTTTGACAACCAACAGGTCGGGCGGTAAATGTTGGAACTAATTAGAATTAGATCAGTTATGGTTTGAATTATACTCGACCGTTTTAAAAGTTTATAGAATAAAAAATTATATTAAATATATTTTATTTTTATTACTATAGTCCAAATACAAAAGTTTATCCCATTAGATATGTTCCCCGTCCAAAAACCTCATCTTAAGTCTTAACCAACAAACCTTAAATTCAAGCCTCAAATCCAAACCAAATGACCCCACCACAACCTATGCAATGCTTCTTCATCACATTATCATGTCGTTAGCTCTTGCACCACATGCTTAATCTTGGACCCCATTTATTTCACCCCATATAAAATTCAATTAAAATGCTCTCATACTCATTATTATTGATTTATTGTGCATTGGGCCAAAGTACAAGACTCTAACAAAACCTCTCCTAGACATTTCCTTTGAAGCTCAACTCCCTTTATTTAGACTCAATGTTGTGTGATCATTGCTCGTATCACTTGATGGAGCACAGATGCAAAAACACCCCAAAGCTATTTCATCCCTTGACATTTTTATTTTGAACAAATTATCTTACAATATTAGTTTACTTACTCCTTCAATTTTTTTGAAATAAACATTAAACACAAGCAATGGTCGGCCATGGTGAAAAATCCAACACAATGGAGAAGCAGATCCTCTCCTATTCCCAAGCTTTCATTTTTATCTTATACTTTTAATCTCTACTTTTAAAATATATACAACCATCATAAAAAGGGTTTTGAAATAAAGAAAAAAAGAACTCACCCTCATCCAAAAGCCTTTACTTCTTTTTGAAGTCTGAAATGACGAAATTTTTTCACTTTCTTTGACATGCAGGCTTGCAGCACAAGTGTTTGGCCCTTGACAAACATGGCTCAACATGTACTCATTATTTTTTGAGTTATAGTCGGGCAATTCAATATGCACCTTAATTAAGATTGAGTTGTAGAGTTCTTCAATGTTTGCAGGAAATTAGAGGTTTAGTGAGGAAGAATAAAATGGAGTTGAAGAATAAGAGAGATTTTACAGTTTTTTCTTTTTTAAAAACAAGTATTTTTGGTGTCAAAGTGATTGTTATCTTAATGACAATGCTTTTTAAAAATATAAATGACCATCAAATTCATTTAAATGGGATGAAATGGTTGAGATTAAAATAAAAGGAGAGAAAGAAAGGTTTGACAATAAGAAAGAATCGTTGCACACAAGGGTAGATGGCCATGGTGCAACATGAAAGCGGGTTCTTAAAAGTAACCTATAAAATAATAGTTTAAGTACAAATTTTTCAAGAGTGTCTTAATCTCACTTAAACATGCCGTCATGTCCTAAGCCACATCAAGCAATAAAACAAAAAGACTAGCAAAGTACTAAAATTAGGGTACTTTTAACCTAAGTAGAAGTTTGATCGGCTATTATAAAAAGTGACTTTTGACTTAACACGTGAATAGTTTTTTCTTATTATATAGAAAAATTTATGTATATTTATCTCAAAACTAATTAGTAACATAAACTAATCTGAATATTATTTTTCGATGTTATTTTCACGTGACAATTTATCGTGAGAGTAAATTTATGTGTATAATGTAAGTTTGGAGCCTTCATAAGGCCATATATGTATGCCCTTTGCCCATTGAGAAGATTGAGAAGCCAGAGCCTCCACAGACGCACAATATGCAGCATTAGCTGGTGTCCAACGAAAGCAAGGAATATGAATATCTGGCCGTGAAAGACACCTGTAAAGGACAAGGCATAACAAAGCCTTTTGTCCTTATAAGGCATTGATGCCTCACCAAAAAGCCCAAGGCCCGAAGCCCACCCGAAGCCCGCCCGACCGATTAGGCCCGAAGCCCGATTAGGCCCGGACATTGGGCCGGCCCGGCCCGGCCCGAAATTCTCTTGGGCGGGCCTTGGGCCATCCCCTTGAAGCCCGAAGCCCGCCCGAAGCCCGGCCCGCTTAGGCCCGCCACAAAACCCCAAATTTTTTTTTCCAATTATCCAAAGCCCAAACCCAATTACCTCTAAACTTTTTTCTTTTCTTTTTTCTCTTTCCTTCATCACGTGCCTTTGTCTTCTTCTTCTTCTTTTTTCCTTTTTTTTCTCTTTTCTTCCATCCTATTCGGCACATTGGCTCCACCACCTGCTTCACTTTTTGTTTTTTCTTTCTTTTTCCCCTTTTTCCCTTTCCTTCTTTCTTCCCTCTTTCCTTTCCCTTCCTTTCTCTTTGCAGTGCTCCAGGCTTCCCCCGCACGCAGGCAGAGGCTGCCTCTCTCCATTTTTTTTCTTTTTCTTCCTTTCTTCCCCAGACCCCTCTGGTTCTCTCCATTTTTTTTTTCTTCTTCCTTTCTTCCCCAGATCCCCTCTGCTTCTCTCCTTTTTTTTTTTTTTCTTCTTTTCTTCCCCAGATCCCCTCTGCTTCTCTCCTTTTTTTTTTTTTTCTTCTTTTCTTCCCCAGATCCCCTCTGCTTCTCTCCTTTTTTTTTTTTTTCTTCTTTTCTTCCCCAGATCCCCTCTGCTTCTCTCCTTTTTTTTTTTTTTCTTCTTTTCTTCCCCAGATCCCCTCTGCTTCTCTCCTTTTTTTTTTTTTTCTTCTTTTCTTCCCCAGATCCCCTCTGCTTCTCTCCTTTTTTTTTTTTTTCTTCTTTTCTTCCCCAGATCCCCTCTGCTTCTCTCCTTTTTTTTTTTTTTCTTCTTTTCTTCCCCAGATCCCCTCTGCTTCTCTCCTTTTTTTTTTTTTTCTTCTTTTCTTCCCCAGATCCCCTCTGCTTCTCTCCTTTTCTTTTTTTTCTTCTTCTTCCTTTCTTCCCCAGATCCCCTCTGCTTCTCTCCTTTTCTTTTTCTTTTTCTTTTTCTTCCTTTCTTCCCCAGATCCCTTCTGCTTCTCTCATTTTTTTTCTTTTTCTTCTTTTCTTCCCCAGATCCCCTCTGCTTCTCTCCTTTTTTTTTTTCTTCTTCTTCCTTTCTTCCCCAGATCCCCTCTGCTTCTCTCCTTTTTCTTTTTTTTTCTTTTTCTTTCTTTCTTCCCCAGATCCCCCTCCCGAGGCTGCCTCTCTCCATTTTTTTTCTTTGTCTGCCAAATTTCGGCGATATTTCGCCAAAATTTCAGATTATTGCTTTGGTTACCTGTTCGGGCTTAGCCCGGCCCGGCCCACTAAGCCCGCAAAGCCCGAGCCCGAGTGGTGGGCTTCGGACTTATGTATGAAAGCCCAGGCCCAGCCCGGCCCGGCCCGAAAGCCCTAACAGGCTTCTTGATTCAAGCCCGGCCCGAGCCCGGCCCGAGCCCAAATAATTAGGGCCGGGCCAGCCCGGCCCGGCCCATTGCCGACCCCTACATAAATCTAACAATAAGGCCTTTTGGGTCTAAAATGAAGTCCCAATGTCCCATGGTAGTGCAAGAATCAGAAATAAATAAATAAGTCAACGAGAGAATCTAAGAGTTTCATTAAGAGTATTTATTTGGGTCTAGTGTTATTAAGAGTCTACTTATTTGGGTCTTAGGAATATACAATTTTTTTTTTTTTTGGATAAGAAACAAACTATCATTAACAAAAAACAAACAGAACATACATGCCAAACAGTGAACAAGATGTCCACAAACCAACCAAAAACTAAGGAAAAAAAAAACTTAGTTTTTTTTTCTTAGGAATATACAATGTCTTTAGATTTTTTAAGGGTCTCTTGTTATTTACTGAGTCTTTTAGTGTCTAATGAAGCTTCTAGTATTTTATATTGTAATAAGACTTTTAATATTTTAGGAGTCTTTGGGAGATGTATATGAAGCCTATAGATAAGGCTATTTTCCGTACACCAATTGAGATTTTGATGAGTTAAAATTCAGTGTTTTTGAAGCCCACGTAGTTCTGTTTTTGTTTTGTTTTTACTGTTATCTTTGTTAGCTGTAGCCTAAAGAGTAGACGTTCAGGAAACTAGGTGTGTCCCCTGTGTTTTAATTTCATTTCTTAATGAATTTGTGTTTCTTATTAAACAAACCAAAAAAAAAGGCTTGGCGTCTTGGTATCTCCTCTACCTTCTCTCTGTTCTTCCTACATTCTTCTCCATCTCTCTTATTTCTCTAAACTTACAGCATGCACAAATTCTATTTGTTCCATTAAAATATTGTAGTCTTAAAATTTATATCATCCTAATTCCACCATAATCATAGGCAACACCGACCTTGTGTTGTCCTGCATCAAATAGATTGTGCAAATACCTGACATTGCTGGCGTAACAACCCCATCAGCTATCACCATAGCAGTACCAGCAAGCACTAACATCAGAAGAAGCTTTTTCAGAGTCAGTGAAGCCTCAAGCCTTTCCTTGATTTTTAAAGATCTCTCAAGTTCAGGAGATGGCACCTTTAGCCTGAAGCTCGATATACGAGCATCTGACGGAAGCTGATTGGGAAGAAGACTGACCTTAGCATGTCGACAGATCAATGAGTACAAAGCAAAAGTACCACCTGGAACAATTAAATAG
Source organism: Purshia tridentata (assembly GCA_003254885.1). Taxonomy (NCBI): domain Eukaryota; kingdom Viridiplantae; phylum Streptophyta; class Magnoliopsida; order Rosales; family Rosaceae; genus Purshia; species Purshia tridentata. The sequence continues at coordinate 6,435 of QANT01004860.1, read as the reverse complement.
CCATAATAAATATGCATTCAAGCAACTATTTACTTTTGTACTACATGCATAATAGGTTTGTATTTTGATATATATATATATATATATATAGAGAGAGAGAGAGAGAGAGAGAGAGAGAGAGAGAATGACAGAAAATGAAGGCTTCATTTACAACATGAAGCATACCTTCACCATCATCATTAGCCCAAAGAACGACCAGCACATACTTAAGCAAGGGGATCAAAATTAAGGTATATAGGACTAGCGACAATGCTCCAAGAACATCTTCATTTCCATTTATAGGTGCCTTACTAAACATCACACTGAAAGTATACAATGGACTTGTTCCAACATCACCAAAGACAACCCCAAGGGTCTGAAACGCAATTATTATTTTCCTTCCAAGACTGAAATCCTGCAATTAAATATACTTTATTATTACAACAAAGTCTAATAACAATATGTGTGCCCTATGCAAAGCAAAAATAATTCAGCACACTTCAATAGTGTTATTGTCCTATTATTAACTCCTCCCCTAGAATAAAAATAAGGTTTTTTTTTTTTGGCCAAAAGAATAAAAATAAGGTTAATGATGTGAAAAGAAACAGAANAATAAAAATAAGGTTAACGATGTGAAAAGAAACAGAAGAAAAGGGGGAAAAAAACATGGGTAAAGAGACAAAAATATGAGGAATATGTATGCTCCGAGAAAGGACTCCTGTAGCAAGGTTCCCTCTTTCAGTAGAAAATTCAAATTTAATTTGGATGAACCATAATCTATCCATGAATTCATATTAGAGGAACTGGATACTTCCAAAAACAAGCAGGTTTCCCTCTTTCTGAAGAAAACTCAAATTTCATTAGAATGAACTATAAGGTAGCCAATCTATAAACCCACATATGAGAAAACTGCATACTTTCTCCAGTGGCCACAGATAAGGGAACTGAGTGAAGGGCTTTTGTGAAGCAAATTTGTAATCTACTATCACTATCAGTTGCCTAGGTATTAGTTCAATGTGCAAATTCATATATTGTGCTTTCTGCTTTTATAATAAAAGTCTCTTTCCCATAAGAAAAAAAGTGCAAATTCATCATACTGGTTGGGTTATGGTTAAAATTCAAATATCTATATATTACCATCTTCCTAACATGAAAATACTAAGTTTCAGAAAACCTAAAATTCAGCCTCCTTCACAGATGCACAAGGTAGCATAAGAAATACAACAGGAAATTACATACAGCTAAGGGTTTATTGAAAATCCTAGAGCAGAAATTTGCTCCTCTTTTGTCTCTATTAATCTGGTAGTGATTGCTACTATTATTGATCCTTCTCAATGCTAGCTGTGCCTCCAATTATATGTAATTAGATTTGTGGTCCAAAGAGATTAAAATCATAAATAGTCAACTAAAAGCACCACACACTTGCAATACATGTGCAGTGTAATGGGCTGTAATGGAAGGTACGACAGTGTGAGAGAAGAGTACTAATAGGGAGAGAAAAAGTAGGGTGTGGGAGAGAGAAAGTGGGTGGGTAAAGAAAATGGTTTGATTATTATATTAACCTTAATTTATATGTCTATTATTAAACTTGTTGAATGTAAAAGGGGAATAAATTGACTTTTTCTACAATAAATAATAGGGTTTTCTCCATAATAGTATAGATAAGGCAACTCTATATTCATCCATTAAAATAAAATGTAGCACATTACCAGCCCAACAGCATGAAGTATGGGATATTTTCATGACAACAAATTTAGATTTTACTAAGTGAAAAGTGTGTGAGTTACAAAAATAATGTCCAACCATGGACAAGAGGTGCACCACCTAGACAAAGCTAAAAGCTATAACCACAACCCAAAAAAAAAAAAAAAAATTCAGAACAGCCGTATGCAAACTACTCCAATCTACCAGCAGCAATCCTCCAAAAATCAACTGACTGCATCAACCCAATATGAATGCAGAATGAATAAAGGAATATCTTTCAATCCGGCCTCGACCTATTTACAAAAAGAAGCCATAAACCTCACCCAAACCCATAAAAATGACACCTCCTCCCCTAAATTTTCCTCAAATATTCGACCATTTCTATCTATCCAAACCACCCAAAAAACATCACTTCCACCAAACTTTAACCTTCCTCACCCAAAAGCACAATGTTTCTCAATTTATAATTATACAAGAGGCTAGGATTACCCAACTCAACCTTGCCTCTCCAAAAAGCTTGTGCCACAATCCAAAAGATATTGGGAAATGAAGAAAAAAATTATCAATATTTTCTACCAAATCAAATCAGTTTATTTATTTAAACCCCACCTCCTTAATTATTGTATACCAAGTTAGTAGCTCTACTCAAACACTAGAAAGATTTAAAGTCATCCAATCTTAATTCTTTACCATAATTAGAACACCCATTAGTTATGCTTACCTTTAAAAAGCCACTCATGCCATGCTCATGAGCTCTTATGTAACATTCAGAATGTGATCTCATTAAAGAAGGGGGAAAAAAATCTCAAAATCCAAAGCTGTATATAACAGAATTGCTTAGGCATTTCTTTTTGGTTTTTTCATCCCAGCATTCTGCTGAAAATCAAATAGCTATAAAGGGTAATCATCCACATAAACAACAACTTATCTCCAAGGTCTGAAGAAGTGACAGTATTTTAAAGTGGGTAGGATGCTAAAGATGTTCACTACAAAGAGCATTAACTTGCTTCAGCATAAACTTTGCTATGACATTTCAGGCAACATTCATTATAACTAAAAGAATAACAATAATAATAAATTTTTTTTTAAAAAAAAAAAAAACAGCTCCACAAGTACTCTTGTTACACCTATATTCGCATCAGATAATATAACTATATTTCCCAAAATGTAAATTAAGCAAAAAGTAAATAAAATCTGAAATATACAATAAGCCATAATAGGAAACCAAAGCGAAGACAAGCATTGATTTCTAGCTCATACAGAGCAATGCCAAAAGAGCAAGGCCACTTGCACTCAAACCACAATGCAAATCTTAAGCTCATTTCAAAATAAATAGTAAAGCCGAGAGTTTCAAGGTTGAAGCACCTCATATTCGTTTCGGTGAGCGCTGGGGACCTCAAGCGCTTCGACGTCGAAGGAATCGATGCGAGGCCCTGTGCGAATCAACCGCTGCTCGGCATTATCGTCGTCTTCATCGTCCTCCGAATCTACAACCGTCCGATGCCTCACATCTTCCTCTGCGTCCTCGTCGTCGATCTCTGAGTCGTCCTCATCCTGGAAGACCCACCGTGACTCGATGGAGTCCATGGACGGCAGTCCGACATTGATCTCGCCCCTCTCGGGAGCTTCCTCGTCAGCCATCAATGACAACTGTCCGTCTTTATTTTTCTTTTATATTTTGTGTGATTTTGAAGTGGAATTCGGATTGGTGAATAATACTAGTGTCGGATTTTGTGTTTGGATGGGAAGAAAGTGATGGAAAATCTTAGGGTTTGAAATGGGGAAAAAAGAAGGAGGAATTTTGTTTATTTTTGGCTAAATTTGGGGTTGAGCTTCTTCAACATCAAACGGGAAATGAAGAAAAATAGAGTGAGCTGGTGTTTGTGAGAATGACGCGAAAGGGGGCGACCCGATCCAAACCGGTTCTGATTTACTCTTTTTTTCGCCACGTCAGGCCGGTCCATAAAGAGAGAGATTCCGGGCTCAAGCGATCAATCCCCATGTAGGACCCAAAAGAGAGAGTGAGTCCATGGGCTCAACTTCAAAGCTTGCAAAGTGACAAACTAACCTAACCAAACAAGCAGTATAAGGTGTCAAATCAATGACTCAATACTGACACTTGCATAACTGAAATCGAACTAGGAAGGTTGCCAACCATGAGGTCCGGTTAACTGAACCGATTGGTTCGGTCGATACAGTTATCCAGTTGAGTTTTGACTCGGCTTCTGATTTTCAAGAAAAAAAATTTAGATAAAAGACCCGATGGCAATTTGCAAATGTATCTCAGGCTCTTAACACTAAGGGCATGTTTGGTAGACCGGATAAGGGATAATGATAGTATTATTTAGTACATAATCATGTGTTTGGTGCCATCTATTTAAAATTTATCCACTAGATTAATTTATACTACTAACTTCATTAATACAGTAGAGACATGATAATTAATACATTTCAAAAGCACTGTTTTATATTATCCTGTGCTTACCTAATACACCTCTCATCCCAAATCAGGCCTCCCAATTCGACGCCTCCAACAAAAGACGCCTCCTACAGTCGAGCCTCCATAGTCGACCTTCTCTCTGCTCTTCGACCTTCTCTGCACTCTCTCACCATCGTCTAGGTAACTATCTCTCTCTTTCTCTTTCGTTCTCTCAGTTTCTCTAGGTTTCTTCTTTCTCTTTTCACTTTCTCTTTGTTGTCTCTCTTTCTCTATCCTGTCCTAGTTGTTTTCTTTTCTGGGTGCTGAGATTTGTTTGGTTCCTGAGAAAATAATAGAAAGGGGCTAAACGTAGAACAAACATTCTGTTTGATTTTATTTTATTTTTCCATCTGTGGCTTCTACATATGTTTACATTTTGTTTTATCTTCTTTTCAATTTCCAGTTGCTGCTTATTTCTTCCATCGAAGACTCCTAACGCCTAAGAAGGAGAGTGATTATCCATTTGTATTTGGGTTTGGGTCTAGTCCCCTTTGGGTATCAATTATCGAACATGACTTGGATTGGGGATTGACCAGAGGATCCTCTTATTATTAGGAATGTTGGAAATAATTTTTACTAATTAGATAAAATAATTTTTAGGAATGTTGTTGAAACTCCAAATAGGTTGGCCTTGGCTCCGTCTGTTGATTGGTTAATACAATTCATTTGGAGTTGTTACTATTGTCTAATCGATCATTTTTCAAAATTACTATTCCAAAATAATTCCTGCTGTTCTTGAAAAAAGTAATGACAATTGAGCTGCATAATCATTTTGGTATGATGAATATGTTTTGCTTGACAATTACATAAATGAAGTTGGTATGAAAATTTGGCATTCATGGCTGGGTAAGTTTGTGTTGTTTGTTAAGACTAAGGTTGGTGTTTTGTGTTGTGCTGCTCTGCAATTGCTTGAGTCCAACTTTGCTGGCATGCCACAATAAAAGCTACTCATAACTGAAAAGAAAAAAAAAAAAAAAGGAGATTATATGAGTGGCCATGACAAATACTATATCAAGAGGCATGAAAATTTGAGGGGAAAAAGTGAAAACCATGGTGCTTTTATGCACTATCTTCATAGCTTCATATTTTTTGCTTGAGTATATTTTGGGAGCTGGTGGTGTAATTAGTGTGTGGAGGACTAATGTTGTCATAGCATTCGGCTTTGGCTAAGGTTGATGGCACCCCAAAATTATGCTACTTGGTTTTTTCCTGTTACTTGTCTTGTTCAGGTTATAATATTTGATGCTTTTCAATGTTTTAGCAAATAAAGTGCTTTGGTTCCTGTATGAGTTCTCAGTTTATGTAACAGAATAACTGACTTGTGGGAACGGAATTATGCATGCAAGTTGCAGGTCTTACTTGTGCAGTGAAAGTTGGAATACCAGATTTTTTGAATGGAATAGGCAATGGAGTGGAAGCCCTTGTGGCCAAGCTTGAATCTGAGATTGGTGACTTTAGGTATGTTGTTGAACAACATGATCAGGTTTAGAAAGGGTTCCTCGTATTTTTATCTAATTAGTTTGAAGAGAGAATCAGTTGATTTTATTCCCTTTATCTGCATATAATTTGAATCTAATCTATTAGTTTCAATTCTGTTAACATACGTATCCTCATAGCTTTTGATTGCTTTAGGTATATTATTATTATTTATTTTATAATGAATGGTTAACAGTCCTAGTATGCCTAGTGATTTCTTTGTGATGGTCTATTGGTTTGTTATTTTTATAATATTGGTTTATGAACTCTTTCTTCCCTAAAAAATAAAAAATGAACTCACTTGTATGTCTTTTTTTATGTCTGACATGTTAAGGGTGTTGAGTCTTACATCTTTGGGGACGGATGTTGAGTTTTAAATCCTTCAATTTAATTTAAATATGATTTGGATTGTGATTTAATTATGCCTACCATATTACTTATGTCAATTGCATTGTTTTTCTTCTTGTGATTAGATATGGATCAAAGAGAAATAGTGGCATATTTTATTATTCGAATGTGGCACTTTCATATTATGGGTTGGTGTATGATGTGGTTCATGATAGATTTAATTATGCCTACCATATTACTTATGTCAATTTCATTGTTTTTCTTCTTGTGATTAGATATGGATCAAAGAGAAATAGTGGCATATTTTATTATTCAAATGTGGCACTTGCATATTATGGGTTGGTGTATGATGTGGTTCATGATGAATGCTGATTGGGAACAAAGGCGCAATGAAAGACGTGCACTTAGGAATCCTATATTTGATAGGAATATGGTTAGGTCAAATTATT